>CBVK0100799938.1:0-10649 GCA_900067695.1 Picea abies
ACAGGGCTTATCAAGGAGCTCAAGATTGGAGTTCAACTCGGAGCATGCAGGGACAAACACCAGTAAAAGGTACGTCTTTCCTCCTTCCTCTTCATGCATTAGTTTTTGTAGACCTAAAAGGAAGTCAGTGACTATGATAAACACTTTCTGTCTTAGAGTTAAGAGTCTAGCTCTTTGAGGAGATCTATCTATCCACAGGGATATTTTCCTTCAAAAAATACCCTATCATTGTTATTCATGTATGTAAAATAACAGATCTAACTAGTCATTCATGCATTTGTCTAACATCTAATCATTGACAGTAAATGAAATACAAAATATTCCATCACATAACACATGATATACCATGGTTAACCCCTCCTGGGCTACGTCCATAAATATTTGGCTGCTCTGCTATTTTATTATGGTGTTTCCAAAACTACAGCGTTGCACGCATTATAATTCTCCATTAGCAGGTTCATATCTACAATGAGGCAGGATAGATAACACCAGGATCCTTAGCCTATGATCTAACCCTTAAGATATACCCTATTTCATCTCCTTATCTCAACAACTTACAAAAAATATCATATTTAAATTCCTTTTGTCTTCGAACGACATAGTACCAATGACCAACAACAACTGCAACCACAACAACAACAACTAAACCATGTTCCAAAATCCCAATCCCAACCTAGACCTTCTAGGTACCTACTTATACATGTTTTTGGATTACCAACCATTACATATTCTTAACAAAACCCTAAACATATCATGGCTAGGTATTCTTGCATGTGTGCTTCACATGCTTTCCTTTTTTGCATGCACGTATGTCTTGCACGTGATGTTTTTCTTGCATGCACGTGTGCCTTATGCGTGTTGATTTTCCTGCAAGTGTGTATTTATTACACATGCTTCTTTTATTGCATGCATTTCTTCCTTACGCGTGCTTCGTTTCCTGAAAATTGGGCCTGCTCCCAACATGCCCCCAACACTAACATCGTGACTCATCCTGAATCACTACCTAACTCCAACATCTATCACTACTTGTGCCAGTGCTTTGTACATATCTATTATCCATTGGCACTAATCCTGATCCTGGCTGCTCCTTGCTGACATGGCACTAATCGATTTCCACGACCAATTGTTCTATCTTTTCTTGTAGGGGCTCCAACTGAGCCTGTTGTGTGATCTTTTGTTCCTGCACCTCTTTTTCTTTTTCCTGAAGGTTCTTCATTTCTACAACAATCTTGATCTTCTCTAGCAGTGACATCGTTCTCTTTCATTTTTTGACATCTTCCATTTCTGCATGCAATTTATCTTCCTTTCCTTGCATCTCTTGTAGGATCCAATATTCTAATAGTTGTGTCCATAGATGGCCGCTCTTTTACAACAATTTTGCCACTCTATGTATGTTCTGCACAATGTTTTCTTCATTCGTTTTTGCATCTTTCTCTCTTTTCTCTCAGACTACTGGAGGAGTCGTAGGTAATGCATGATCCTCCAGTTCCTTGATATGATCTTTATATTACACCAATTCCTATGCTATTTTCCTCATGTTCTCTTTAGAATATGCTTCTTCTAATTCAGCCGTGTAAGGGATGGCTTGAAATACTCCACTTATTTGTTTCTCCATCTCCTCCACTTTTTATTGTGATAGATTTCTCTCCTGCAATTCTTGGCTAAGTGCCTTCTTCAGTGAGGTGTTGTCTTCCTATGCCAATTGTAAGTTCGTCGCATCTGACCTTGCTCTAGACTGAATCTCTTGTGCGGTGCTCACTTGTAATTTATACAATGCTTTAGTTGGAATCTTGGGTAGCACCAAGTCCAACCTCTCAATGTCTTTAAGGGGCCTCTATGTTGTCTCCTCATCTATGAAAAACATCTCTAGTGTTATGATGAAATTAACACTTCCTTGCGTCGTGATGTGCATTGTCTCTCCAGCAGGTGCTTCTTCTCTAGTGGGTGTTGATTTCTCCTTTTGTTTCTACTTCTCCCTGATCCTCAACTTCTCCAATGTAGTTTTTACCTTCTGTACTTGCTCCATAATTGAAGCTCGATGATTCTTTGCATTTTCCCATACCTCCAGCAATCTATCTTCCACTGTTGTTGCTAACAACTCCACATCATTTGTTGTCAATGATGTTTCCATTGGTTTTTTGTGGGCCTTTTCCTTCTTTTTGGCGTTGCTTGCTTGCTCCCCTGACCTTTTTATTTGGGAATGTGATGGATCATATATCTATGCCATTTGTGTATCCATTCATATATCCTGCCCAACTTCTTCTTCCATGGCTACCTCTTGTGCCTCTATCTTCACTTATTCTATGCTCACCTGTCATGTTGGTCCTCTTGGTTCCTACTCTATACCCGGTGGACCATGTGTAGGACCATGCTGTGAATTATTTTGTGTCCTTATTTTCTTTTGAATTGGGATTCCTTCCCCCATTGTACCTATTGTTGTCTTCTTCTTTTATATAGTGCCATTCATGCTTATCTGTTGCGTGGGGACTGTGCTACCCTACCTCTGGATTTTTACTGCTAGCGTTGCTCTTGGAATATCTGGCACTTTCCACTCCTCAAAACACTCTTGGACCTCCATGTGGATGTCTTGCATCGTCACGCAGTACTTCAGTTGCAACCAATCCTTATTTGGATCCTTCTTTTCCCACAACCACATGTTGTG
The DNA here is from genome assembly GCA_900067695.1 of Picea abies. Classification (NCBI taxonomy): domain Eukaryota; kingdom Viridiplantae; phylum Streptophyta; class Pinopsida; order Pinales; family Pinaceae; genus Picea; species Picea abies. The sequence continues at coordinate 2,663 of CBVK0100799938.1, forward strand.
GCATGATGCCTAGAAATTCGCTATCTGTCCAAACTCTTGGATAGTTTCTAGGGAGATCCTCCATGTATCCGCCAAGATATTATGGATCTTTGTTAAGTACTGAGTGAACATGTCGTTGTTGAATTTCTTTTCCTTGGGATATTTTGTGCTTCACAACAATCTATATCATTCCTGTGCCACATTTGCCTTTCCTTGGAAGGAACATAGTGTATGTAGGTTCCTTCCACCCCATAAGTTCAATGAGGATGAGTAAACATGAGTAGTGGAACTCAGAGCCCAATATTGTGCATCCTTGCAGTATTCAATGAACAACTTCAATATATAAGGGGCCAAGCTCATCGAGCTCCCCTTTTCTCACTGCATCACAGCTTCTATAACTCCTGCCAACTCTTTTTCTTTTCGACACTTAAGCATTAATTTGCAGCCAAGCAATCTTGTTGCAAATTTTTTCACAGGATCATTGATGTCACTAATAGTTATACCTATGTTACCCCTTTTTGTGCCATACTTTTCTTTGATCTCATTTGAGATGGATTTCTCCTTAGTTTTGTCTTCTAGGTATTGTTCCGACTTCTACCCATTTGTGGGTAGTCCTGTAATCACTACGATGAGGTTGACGTTGATTGGAACTGGCCTATCCATCCACAAGATGCCTCCATGCACCCTCTCTAACAATTGTTTGACACATCCATTTATGTGTTTCCCATGCCCGAAGTGCGGTATGTTTGATAAGTTCATGATGTCGGTGTTGTACAGTCCTTGGATCCCCTATGTAGGCTCCAACATTGGCATTCCTAATGGGCCTTATCCTCTTCTCTCTAGGTATATTTGTGGTGCCAAATATGGGAACTTTATGGCATCGGATACATCATGGTCAGAGTAATTAAGGCTATCAACTCCTCCTACCATGTTATCTTTGGTTTTCACTCCCTTGGAAATTCTTGACATCACTATAGCCAATTCTTCCTGTACGTGTTGTATGCCCTGCACACTACTCTTTTCTTGTGCCTTCTTCTACCCTTGTGCGGATGATACCCCACTCTCTGATATAGCCTCTTGCTCTGTTTCATGCTATGGTTTTGAATCTAGGCCCTATTGCATGGAACCCATGGCTAGTTCTTCTTGTTGTAACCCTTTTCCTCTGGATGTGTCAGATTCCATCCATTTGGTGTCCTCTTTTGACTACTCAGGCTCCCGTGCGGGTTCCTTCTCCTATTCCATAAGCAATGTGGTTTGCTTGTACTTCGGTGTGTGTATTTCATCCACATCCACCACTGTGGGCATCTTGTTTGTTCTGGTTTGTGGCATCTGAGTGTTACTCCATGTGTTTCATCTGGTTCTGCTCAGTGCTCCAACCCTTGGTGGTGACATGGAGAGGAAATATGAACTAAAGTCTTCCAAATCGACAAATGGTAGCGTAAATTCACACTCTATTGCTCTTCCACTCGGCTCTGGGTTCTTCTCCTTAGAAAATATCACAATGGGTCACTTCCCCCCCTTTTTCTGAGTTTATAGCAGGATGGATAAGTGATAGTTGTGTCGCACTAACAGTTGTCATTTTTTCACTTTTTGTTGTGTTTCCTATGCACTATACCTTTATACCCATTAATTTCTCTTCTGCGTGCAATGTTTTCAAACCCTAGTTTTCTTGCAGCGCACTATTATGCTCTACCAGTTCTATTCTATCAAAACCCTCCATGTGCATCGATCTATTTTTACTTTTATCCCCTTTTTACTTTTTATGGCTTTCCTTATTTTTCTTATTCTTTTTTTTTTCCCTTACTTCTACTATAATACACTATATACATATCTTCTTACTGCGCGGTAACTTTCTAGCTGCTAGGAGGTCGACTGTCCCTATACAGTTTCAGTTGAATCCCATTGATCATTCCTATGAGTTATGTACCTCCTAAATCTTGAAACTATACAACTCCCCCTTCTATGACAGTATGCACTTCATATGGTCCCAACCAATGCATTCTAAATTTTCCTGGATGCTGAAGAAATTTACTATCATGCACCAAGACTAGGTCTCCCTCCTTGAAACTCTTCTTTTTAATATGTCTGTCATGTGAAGATTTGTCCCTTGATTTATGTACTTCTTGGTGAAATCCTACTATAATCCTATATTCTTCCATCTCCATCAGTTGACTTAGCCTTTCCTATACTGTGCCTCGTTCTTTCATGTTGGTGATTGCTGCTATGCACAGACTAGGTACCGAAAATTCTAATGGAACCACTACTTCTTATCCCTACACCAATTTGAATGGTGTCTGTCTTGTTATATTTTTTCATGTATTCATGTATTCCCATAATACTGCTGGTATCTTCAAATCCCAATCGTCCCTGTTGACATTGCATATTTTTTTCAAAGAATTTTCTAGGATCTTATTAAAGGCTTCCACTGTTCCATTTTCTTGAGGGTATTTTCTAGGATCTTATTAAAGGCTTCCACTGTTCCATTTTCTTGAGGGTGATATGGTGTACTATTTTGATGATATAGTTCAAACTCCTCAGTCATAGCCTTGATAGTACTATTGATGAAGTGATTTCCTTGGTCACTCATCAAAATCCTTGGGCATCCAAATCTAGTGATCACTTGCTCAAACAAAAAGTGTGTTGTTGTCTCTGTGCTACAATCTTTTACTGGTGTTGCTTCTGCCCATCTCGTTAAGTACTCTGTCGCACTAATGATATACCTTTCTCTTGACCTCTTTGTTGGTGTTTTAATTGGTCCCACAAAGTATATTCCCATTTTTCGAATACTTGAAAGGTTACTTGTGGTCTTAGGGGCATCTCATCCCATCTATTATGTTTTCTAGCCCTCTGACATACATCACATATCTGGTAGTAGTCCTTTTTCATCTCTGGGAATGGTCGACCACCATAATCATGTGCACAATACCTTCTACACAGTATATTTTCTTCCATAATGTCCTCCAAATATTCCCTTGTGAGACTCTACTAAAATCCTAGGCCTTTCATGTTCTAGTAAACATCTTCTCAAGATGTTGTCTGTGCCCATCTTGTATAAGTGTCATACAATCAATTGATAGTCTGCAGCTCTGACTACCAGATTCTTCTTCTGCACAATGTTGAATTCTTGTGGCGCAGTCCCTATACTCAAGTATTCAATGATGTCAGCAAAATATTCATCAACTACTTGGATTGAAAATAATTGTGCATTAGGGAATTTTTCCTGTAAATTTGTAGGTTCCTCTCCATTGGTGATCGGGTCCTGCATTCAACTTCCCTAGTTTGACTATCACTTCAAATTAAAATTCATGAAACAGTAGTAACCATCTACAGATTCTCCCCCCCAACACTAGCTTATTGAATAGGTACTTGAGGGAAGAATGATCTATGAACATTTTGAAGTGTTTCCCAAGTAGGTAGTGTCTGAATTTTTGCAGTGCATATACCATTTCTAGGCCTTCTCTCTCTGTAGTATTGTAGTTTTGTTCTGACTCTAATATTTTTTTGCTTGCGAATGTTATAGGGTGGTCCAAATCTCCTTCTCCTGGCTACGCTAGAATATCTCCAAGTGCTATGGTTGATGCATCTACATGCACATAAAATGTCTTTTCCCAATTTGGGAATACTAGTATAGGTGATGTGACCATTTTTTATTTTAGAGTGTCCAAACGTCACTGACAGTCCTCATTCCAATGGAATTTAATATCCTTCTTCAACATTTTCTCCATCAGCACAATGATTTGTGCATACCCTTTTATGAATTTACTGTAGTAGCCTATTTGTCTCAGTGTTTCGCTCAACTCAGGTACTGATTTGGGTGATGGTAAGTTAACAATGACTGCAACCTTTGCATGATCCACTAGTAGCCCTAGTTTACAAACTATATGTCCCAATAGTATTCCAAAAGGTGTCCCAAAGATGCACTTCTTGATATTTAATGATATCTGACATTGCCTGGTGTCCCAAAGATGCACTTCTTGATATTTAATGATATCTGACATTGCCTACATCTTTCCAACATCAAACTTAACACTTCTACATGATATTTTAACAGACTATATATGGTCCAATCATCCAAATATACTTCTAAAAACTGATGGATGAATTCTTTGAATGCATCTATGACTACTCTTGAGAATATTGTTGGTGTGTTATTCAAACCAAAAGGCATGACTATGTACTGGTAGGATCCCCATTCCGTGGAAAAATTGGTTGTGTACCTATCTTCTGGAGTTATCTTGATCTGATGGTAGCATGAGAATCCATCTGTGAATGAGTATGCTTCATGGCCTCCCACATTCTCTAATACCTCATATGGGAAAGGGGTGGGAAAAGGGTCATGTAGGAAAGCATCATTCAATTTCCTGAGATCTACATAGATCCTGATCCCTACTTGTTTATTTTCCTATACTAACATAGGGATTATCCATTCTGATTCTTCTATTAGTTCTATGATTCTAGCTTCCAACATTCTGTCAATTTCCGATTTTACTTTCTTCTTATATATTGGGTTCAGTCTATACGGTCATTGTCTAACAGATATAGCTCCTAGCTCTTATGCTATTCCTTTCATCTCTGTAAATTTTTTTGGGAACATGTCATTATACTCGTGCAAAAACTATATTATTCTTTCTATTGTTTGTTCTTCCTAGTAATCTCCAATATTGGCCATTTTGGGATTATCATTTGTCCCGATATTTACTTTAATTACCTTGACTAGTGTATAAAATAATTATGATGCCAGAGATGGACCTTCCACCTCTCTTTCTCCTTCAATTTATGTAATTTGAATTTTGTGTGGGTCATCTTGATATGGTGCTTCTTCCTGCACATGATAGCATGACAATAATTCTTTCACTGTTTGTCTCTTCTTTTGTTGATACTATGTTGTAAGTTCAACCTCTCGTTCCTTAATAAATATCACCCCTATGATTTTTTTGAGTGTTGAATCAATGTTGGGACTGTCATGTTCAAATGAGAAAGTGACTATAAAATTCTACAGTAATGATGTCCATTATGTACTACCTTTGCATAGTTCCTGGTCTACATACCAGTTTGATGGAATTCCTTCCATTGTGTTAATGAAGTTGTGAGGCCATTCTTCTAGTGGTGTCATTTTCCATAGTGTTATACACTTCTCCAAGTGTTCTGTAAGTGTCCCCCATCCATCATATCTCTTTAGTTCATTGCTTCCTTGTTCTGCATCTAATATAATGCATAGTAACCTTTTACATTGGTACCAGTCCTTGACTGTCTCTTTGTGCACACCCCACCATCTTGTAGGTGTTTTCTTGAGTGCTATGTCAAGAGATAAGAGACTTTGATTCTATAACACTTCATCTTCGTATATTGTTAGGAATTCTTCTAAGTCATTCACCCCATGACAACTAGGAGTTTCTCTTATTTCTGTACCTACCCATCTTACTGCACGGTCTATTCTTGTGCACCTTCTTGTGGATACTTCATGTAATATTTGCTGCCAATTCTCCAACCTTGTATCAGAGTCTAAAGCACATGATAAGATGCTTCTCCAGTTGAGTACTCCATCTGTAGTTGGATTTGCATAATATTCTTCTCGCGCAGTGGTTTTGTATAACTGGTTGATTTCCTCCAGGTCTAAGCAAGTGGGTTCTACAAACCTTTATCCTTCTGAGGGGTCTAGTGGCACAATGACTATGTAATCTCCTGACTCGAATGTCATATTCCTTGTCTTTAAATTGATTATGGCCTGGTTTTCAAATTCCCAATCCAAGCCAAGCAATGCTGGATAAGGTGTTGCACCATCCACTATTTCTGTCACTTCAAAATCAGTTTTAGTGTGCACTCCATCCAGATCTACTGTCACACCTTTTATCCTTCCAATTGGTAGAACCCTCTATTGATTTTCTAATTCTAGTTGAATAGGTGAATATCCTAATGTGGTATCTCCCATACATTGCCATGTATTCTTGGGTAACACATTTACTTCGGAGCCTAAATATAGTATAATATCCCTTGTGTTGAAATATCCAATGTTGGCATTTAGTTTGAACTCTCTACTTGTCCTCCTCCTTGTATGCAAGTGATTAACTGTTTTCTTCTCTAGATTTTTGTCTACGTCTGTGTTACATCTTTCTAACATATTTTGTAATACTTTAACAGATGTTGTATCATTTAGTAGTTTAACACAGGATTGCGGAAAAGTCTTTATGGTACTTACTTGTCCAAAGGGATGTGCTTCATTAGTGTGATCTAATGATGAAGGAATATTGTACATTAGTACGTCCTGAGTATGTTGCACATTTGATGTAGATGCAATGTCTAGATTCAAGAATTATTGTACGGCTTTCTTGAATAGCTCCTTTTCAATTTGTAAAACAAACTACTTCTGTGGTTCAACATTCTTCTTCAACCATTGGTATTGTGCAAGATCTTGTCTTATTGCGTCATATCCTATTTTATCTCCTCCTCTCGTAACTATGTTGATATTTATTCCATCATCCCTTCCTTATACAAAAATCCATTGAATGTTCAGATTGTTCTGATTCCTATTTTCCTGGATCTTCCCCAATAGTGTCGAAAAATGTTTTGTGTCATGATCTGATGCGCACAATACATATATGTCACAGGTGGAAGTGGACATTCTCTTGCATAGTGTCCTCGTTGTTGACATTTATGGCATACCACCGGTCCTATGCCTCTTCCAAAGCCTCCTCTACCTCTTCCTGCACCTCTATATCAAGCTTGATATCCTCGTGGGGAGTTGTACTGAGGCACTTGATTATAATGCACAAGATTATACTGTGGCTACGCGGTATTTTATTGTGGCTACACAGTGTTATATTGTTGTGGCGCAGTGTTATATGGGGATGGTAATTGGTTAAACTGTGGTGCATATTTCCATGTCATCATTTATGTTTGCACCTTATAGGTGTCTGATGTTCTTTCCCTCATAATCTCCATTGTCCTACAATCTTTTTCATCATGGCCCACTGACTTGCAAAAGTTGCAATATGAACTCTTAAGCATTGTCTAGTATTTTTGCATCATTGGACAATGATATGGATCATGTCCATGTGTCTTACATATCTCACATTGTAGTCCTCCTGTCAAAAAAGGGTTTAGCAGTCCTGTTGCCATGTATTACATGAATGTTGGGCACTTATTCTTGTGATGTCCTTCTGTCCTACATGTGGTACAACAAACAACTTGTCTTTTGTCCTTAATCCTGTTCGGATTCAGTTGAAATGTTAAATTCTTCAGATCCTCCTTCAACTCCTCTATTGTTGGTTTTGTCTTTTGATATTGGTTCTCTTCTAATTGTAAGGATGCCTACAAATCCTTTGCATGAGTGTGAATATTTTGTTGTCTCAAAGGGTATTTCAGGTGTGGTAGTAGGGAATCCACAAATATATGTCTAAGTTGCATATCTATCATGACATACTTCGTCTTCCCCTTCAATTGTTTGAATCTTTGGTCAATCTCCCAGACAGATTCTCCCATTTTTTGTCTGATCTCTATCATCTCATTCATGTACTGATCCTCTAAGATAGGCTTATGAAATTCATTTATCGACAACTTTTTTATATCCACAATCATTCTGGTTGTTCCCAGTGGACTGTTTGTAGCTAATATCATGTACCAATCCAGTGCACAGTCTCTTAGTGTGATAGCTAACTGCACAAGTTTTGTATCCTCAGTGCACAGTCTCTTAGTGTGATAGCTAACTGCACAAGTTTTGTATCCTAATCTATTATCTTCGTTGCTTCCCAGATATTTTCACAGATGAACAAGTTCTTCTCAGGGTCCTCTGATACCTCTCCCTTGAATTCTAGTAACTTGATGGTGGGATCATATCCTTCCATATTGATTGATGAAATACTACCTCCACGCAGTGTAGATCCTTGACTAATACTTCCTGAACTGCCCCCCCCCCCCCCCCCATTTGTTTCTCCCTATGTAGATGTACTTCCTATTGTGTTTCTTCCATTGAAATTCGGTTGTCTAAATGGTGGTGTTGTTTCTGGTGTAT
>CBVK0100799939.1:0-10649 GCA_900067695.1 Picea abies
TTTAAGGAGAATATGTGGTGTGATAAAGAATTAATGGATAAAAGAAAATTGAGATACTACAAGGAGGTAAGATCAAAATTACCTCTCAATTTTGAGAAGCCCAAAGAAAAAAATCAACATTGCTAAAATAAGAACAACTCTCACTAGCTACATAGTGCAATTGGGCGTTGGACAACTCCCAAAACACCGTGGGATGAGAGAATTTGTTGCCTTTGTGACACTAAGCAGATAGAAGATAAAAACCACTTCCTCTTGGATTGCCTTCCCTATACCCATATTAGATTCCGATTTAAAAATAGTTGCCACATTATAGAGCTTCCTAACCTCTTAAGTCATCAAAACTATGGTGATCTTGGAACACTTCTCTCAATATTTTTTTAGTAGAGAAATACTATTTTAAAGAAATTGATGTAATCTTTTACTTTCTTTCTTAAAGTCCCATAAACCAATTGGTGTCATTGAACATTAATCATCTATCATCATCATATCATATTTTTTTTTAAGAAAAGTAAATTTGGATAAGAGAATATCACTACTCTGAAAGTGACATCATCATATGTAAAATAAAAAATTGGATAAGAGAATATCAGTACTTTGGGAAGGGAGGGGACGAGTGGCGGCCTCCTCATTTTAGGATTCACTTTGGGATTATGCAGCATGTGCTTTTAACATAGGATACCGATGACTCGGATGAGGAGACTTGATCTTTAATCACTCGATATGCTCATACTTTGGATGAAATTTTTACTTATTTTTAATTTTTATATCTATGTTAGTAACGAGAAGGGTAGTCTTCACCTTTATGTCAATTTTCCTACACACTAGAAACATATAAATTTATTATAAAATATACACATGGAATATTAGTCATGGCTAACTTGCATAATTCAATTCAATTTAATATTTTTTTTTTCAAAATTGTTGCGTGTAAAATGGCCTCTATCTAGATTTCGGTTACGTGATTTCAGATACTATTTACACCTAGGATTCCGATATTTCTTACGAGCAGAATGTCCGGTAGATCGCTGAGTATGGCACGCGCTGGGCCCGAGTGAAGCTACATTTCCAATGCCAATTACTATGTCGGACCGGAATAAACGCAATCCCATTGCCTTTAGCCGAAACAAACGGGTCCATATTTTCCATCAATGCGAAGAAAAGAGAATATTTTAGGTCGCTGGATACAGTACCCTATCCTCCGTTCGCATTCACATGTTTCCACTCATCACATCTTAGCAACTAAATAATTAAAGCAAGATATCCCGTGCCCATTGGTGTTGACGAAATGCATCATGAAGGCCAAATCCAATGTATTTTTTTCCTCTTTTACCAGACGTTCGACTTCGACTTGACTGCTCCGACCTGACGCCTTTGCTTAGAATTTCTTTTTCTCAAGACTTCCACGATCGGCGCCACAGTTTCTCAGCGGCCTTTGCCTTTGGGAGTGTAGCGCGTCCCCACACTGTGCCGATCTTCTGTTAGGATATCGTGCGCTTTGGTTCTCAGATTCTCCCTGTCGCCGCGCCACAGCGGGAAAAAAAACAATTTGATTTGTTTGTCAATGGCAAACCCGCCGCGCCACAGCGGGAAAAAAAACAATTTGATTTGTTTGTCAATGGCAAACCCTGTTTGCATTGGCATGCTGCCTTTTCTCCTTGATATGCGGAGAGTTATGGACCCACTCCAATCCCTTTTCTCCCCTTAATTTGCAGCATAATATTCCTTCAACAGATGGCTCGTGATATTGATTGAAATTCCTTATAAGTCCCCTCTCCTCCTCATTCCCGCTGCATACCCACCTAGCAGTTTGAGTTTGTTTGTGTTTTATTGTTATTTGAGAAATGAAGGTGGGGAGGGAAGCTTGCGTGGCGTCTTTGGTAGTATCAGTTTTCATCTTACTATGGATGGGCATGGTGAGGGTAGAAGCCACTCCCTTCAGAAAAATTTTACCTCATGCCCTTTATGGCCGACGCGGCCCCTCTCTGTCTCATGACTATATCATGCCCTTTATGGCCGACGCGGCCCCTCTCTGTCTCATGACTATAGAGATGCTCTCACCAAATCCATTCTCTTCTACGAAGGTCAGAGATCTGGCAAACTTCCACTCAACCAGCGGATGAGATGGCGGGCAGATTCCGCCCTTTCGGATGGAGCTGCAGAACACGTATATTCCTTTCCATCCTGCCTGCACACACATAATTTTCTGATTGGATTCACTAATAACTATTACCCAGCTGGATTTCAATGGTATCGTTCGTTCAACTTTTGAGCTGTTTCACATTGCATTGCATTGCAGGTGGATTTGACGGGAGGATATTACGACGCAGGAGACAACCAATGGCTTTCACGACCACCATGCTGTCATGGAGCGTTTTGGAGTTTGGAGGGCGCATGGGAGATAACCTCGACCATGCAAGAGCCGCTATCCGTTGGGCTACAGATTACCTGCTTAAAGCCACTGCACATCCGGGTGTAATATACGTGCAGGTAATATCATTCTTCTTATCACTTTACTAGTTCCACAGCATATAAGTTCTTATGACAGATTGTGTCCCCTATCATGGCGTCTTCATTGGTTGGCTTCGTCTGAAACGTATTGTGTGAATGTATGAAATAATAGTAGAATAGGCCTATCTTGGGATGGAGAATGAGTTGATCCATTTCTCTAAAACTTATTGTGTGAATGTGTGGAATAACAGCAGAATAAGCCTGATGTAGATGTACTAATCGATTTATTGGTTGATGAATTGTCCAGGTAGGCGATCCGAACATGGATCACAAGTGCTGGGAGAGGCCGGAAGACATGGACACACCTCGCAATGTGTATAAAATCGACGCTGAACATCCTGGATCCGACATTGCGGCAGAAACTGCTGCAGCACTCGCAGCGGCCTCCATGGTGTTCAGAGCAACGGATCCCACTTATTCTGGGCACCTCCTTCAAACTGCAATGCGGGTATAATACTTACTACTGCCACTTGAACAACTACATAATTTACTTTCTGTTCCTGGTACTAATGTAGGATCTCACCGTCTTTGATGTGGCAAGGTGTTTGATTTCGCTGATAAACACAGAGGCGCTTACAGTGACTCCCTCCAGTCGGAAGTTTGTCCATTTTATTGCTCATACTCGGGATATAATGTAAGTAATCCGATATATATATGTTGTGTTCATTATCAACGATACATATAGAATGATATGATCCTCATGGCATGGGAGATTTCTTGCAGGACGAATTACTGTGGGGAGCAGCATGGTTGCAAAGAGCCTCAAGGAATGTATCATATATCTCCTACATTCAGTCAAATGGCCAGAATCTTGGCGCCGAGGATAACGTCAATATATTCAGCTGGGATGAGAAGCATGCAGGAGCAAGGGTCCTTTTGGCCAAGGTTTAATTATATTGCATGCCCACTGCACCAACCTCAATACATTGTCTCTAATTCCAATCTAATTATTCTGATCCCCGATTTTTCCTTGGTTGAGCAGGAAGTTCTGCTAAGAAATTCCAAGTCCCTTCAGGAATACAGGGGCCACGCTGACAACTTCATTTGCTCTCTCTTGCCCGGAACACAAAACTCGCAGGCGCAGTACACACCAGGTTAAACTTCATGAGAATTAACATTGAGAATCTACCAGCTAATAAATTTCATGATGTTATGTAGCGGACTAGTATACTGGATAGCTTTGGACGGATCACTATATAGTTCACGCTAATTTATTTGATCTGAGGTTTCGCAGGCGGACTACTTTTCAAAATGAGTGATAATAATTTGCAATATGTGACGTCCACAACTTTCCTGCTATTCACTTATGCAAAATACTTGACCGTTTCCAAGCAAGTGGTGAGATGCGGGAACATTATAGCCACTCCAACTCGAATACGTACTCTTGCAAAAAGACAGGTATAATCACTGACAACTGTTTGTTTTATATATATATACTGTGAGACCTGCTGCCCACGATCATCTTATAAAACTTGTAAATCTAAATCTGAACAGGTGGACTACATACTGGGAGACAACCCACTGGGTATGTCATACATGGTGGGCTACGGTGCCAAGTTTCCAGAGCACGTACATCACAGGGGCTCGTCGTTGCCTTCGATTTACCAACATCCCCGAATCATTCCCTGCAACGATGGTTTCCAGTCGTTGTATAGCAACGCTCCCAACCCAAACAGGCTCGTTGGTGCTGTCGTGGGAGGCCCCGACAACAATGACCGCTTCTCCGATGAGCGCAATGACTATGCTCATTCTGAACCCACCACTTACATTAATGCTCCATTGGTTGGCTCCCTTGCTTATTTGGCACACAGTTCCTTCGCTTAGCACCGGCTTTCTTTCCTTTTCTCTTCTTTAAACTAACTGTACTCCCGCCCTCCCATTGCCACAGTCGTCGTTTTCAATATGCTATCATCCTTGATTTCTTTCCGTATCTGTGTTTTCTTTGTTTTGCTTAGTTTCATAGGATGGGATGATGGTGTATGTCTGTATATTCTTTTGCAGCGGATGTCATGACGAAGTCAGTCAGTTAAAATAGGAAGTATTTTCTCGAGTGAGTATCGTAGAGTGTGGGAAGCTTTGGGCTCCTCTCATCTCACCTTTCATGTCAGTGAAATTTTGATGATGAATTTATGTATAAATTATGTCTACATGGAGAATATGGCATTATCGCATCACATAGATTTCAGTGTTTACTCATTAAAATGGTTAAGTCTACAAAAATCAATGATGACCATGATCCTCATCAGTCACTTCATTGAGTGGAGGAGCCCACCTTCACCATCTTCTCTTTTCCACATGCCATAATGGTATTATCTTTAAAAAAAACTCATCTCATAACTTTGTAACTATAACGAAAGGACTCTACTCACTCATTCATACATAAGGTTTCATACATAAGGTAAAGTAAACTAGCATACCCCAAAGTAGGGGAAACCTTAAAGTAGGGGAAAGGAAACGTTGAAGTGAATTGGGGTGGTGAAAATATTTTCAACAATTTTGTAACTCAAAAATTAAATCGACCAGTTGCAACAATCACAAATATGTTATTAAAGTTACATTTCTTATTAATCCACCCTACAAAATACAATCTCAATAACATTCATATAAAGTGCACAATCAAGTAGTCGTTGTTGATGCGGTCTTTCCTAAAAAACAAAACATGGTTTGCTTAAGTTGTGGGCAGAAAAAGTTACAAAATAAACTCTCCTAAAAGCCATAACATCCTCTGCTTAAGTTGTGGGCAGATTCTAAGATACAAAATTAATTCATGAATTGTAACTACGAAATAAACTCATTATTCATGACTTATTGATCAATTTGCAAAAAAGAGTATTCTGGATGGGATTCTAAGCTACAAAATAAATAGATGAATTGTCACCATATCCACGAATAACACAGAGAACAATGGTCCGATCATACCTTGAGATTAAACGAAACCTGCCTCAACTGTTTTTTCTCACTCTGACAATCTTTCTTTCAATATAAACCCGTCCTTGCTCCCTCTTTCTGAAACTACCTTCAAATACGAAAATAACCGTCTGAATTTGAGCTGAAAATGCGTAGACAACAAGGACAGTCCCTGTTTCAGTAGACAAAGTGTCAAACAGTCCAAAATACACACCACAAATGGCAGAAATATTTGCATTAAAAGCCAAACTTAGGCATCCAAAATTGATAACCTTGTCATTTATTACCTAGCTTGCTCTTTCTTGATATAAGGAGATTCTTCAATTGAAACCATTGATAGAGGAATAATGGAATTATATGTAACCAATTAATTTGATGTTAATATATTAGTCCAATTTACTAAAGGCATTATAATGTTATGATAATTCAAAATGTTATTATCCAATGTGGACTTTCTATGCTTGGATTTATACAAAGTAACCTACACTATGTGGATGATAGCATTAAAATCCAAACTTAAGCATCCAAATTTGATAACCTTGCCATTTATTACCAGGCTTTCTCTTTCTTGATATAAGGAGATTCTTCACTTGAAACCATTGATAGAATTTGAAATTAAATTATAACCGAACACCCTTTAGTACCTATTCAGTTAATTTGTCCATTAAGGAACATAATTGAGGCTCCAAAGTTTATATTGTTATAATCTTAGTCTTTGCTCATCTAAGTGAAATACATTGCTTTGCGAGGAGACAAGGAAATTAAAATCACTCAAACTGACAAGAAACATGCTAACAAGTTACAACCAAGGGGATTAACAAAGCCACCTGAGATTCAATAAACCTTGAAAATTTAAACAACCATGCAAAACATGCACATTAGATTGATCTATATACGTTCTCCTTGTAAATGTCCTTTAGTGAGCATGAAATAAAACATTAAAATGTAACATTCGTGCATGTGTTTTCTGCTTCATTTGTTATGATTTGAGTTCTTATTTGTATGTGAATCAGGGCTCTTCATGAAAAGGACCATTCTTGGAAGAGACTCTCGCGTATGCAATTCTTCACAATATATACAATGGTCAGCTTCACATACTACACATTGCCTAGATACATGTTCACAATTCTAACATTTTTCTCATGGGTTTGTTGGATATGGCCCCATAATATCATAGCTAATCAAATTGGTTCAGGATACAAGGGTTTAGGTCTTGGAGCCTTCTCCTTCAATTAGGTTGGAATTTCAGCATATCATGGAAGTCCCCTAGTCACGCCATGGTTTTCAATTTGAATGTTGCTACTGGGTTTGTAATATTCATTTACATAATTATTCCATTATCTTACTGGAAATATGAAATCTTTGACGCTAGGAAGTTCCCCATTTTATCTAGTGATTTGTTTACTTCTACTGGTCAGAAATATAATACAACACGGATCTTGACACCACAGTTTAATTTGGATGAAAGTGCCTACAATGACTATGGGAAGCTATATCTCACCCCTCTTTTTGCTCTTTCTATTGGATCGGGCTTTGCAAGAATTGCAACAACTTTTACACATGTGCTCCTCTTCAATGGACAGTGAATTCCCCTACTTAATTCATTTGTTCCTTTCTTTATTATTCTGAAAATTTAAAATAAACAGGGTGTCCATTCTTTTAATGATGACTAAGCATGATTTTTTTTTATCACAGTGACATTCTTAAGAGGACTATATCTGCTATAAATGTTGGCAAATTAGATGTGCATGCACGCTTGATGAGGAATTATAAGGGAGTCCCAGAATGGTGGTTTCTCATATTGTTAGTGGGCAACATGGCATTCTGTATTTTATTAACATTTGTGTGGAAGGATGAGGTTCAAATTCCATGGTGGGGTATGATAGTAGCATGCGCACTGGCATGGTTGATAACTCTTCCAATCAGAGTCATTCAAGCAACTACAAACCAGGTTTGATGTCTTTAATTTCTTCTCTTATAATGAATGTGGACACACATTACTTAAAGGTGTCTTTTCCAGTGCAAGTCCCTAGGAAAGGTTCTTTTTGTGATCCCTTCAGTCATAGCATTTTTCCAAGGCCAAGGCATTTTTCTTCCTCAACTCTCTTGTATTGCTTCATTGTATGCATTTTGAAGTTTGAATGTTACTAAAGAATCTGGCGTTTCTTTCTTGAGTCTATAAGGGTATACAAACTCAACTTGCTAACAACAAAAGAAGAAGAAGAAAAAGAAGAAGAAGGAGTATATGCAGTGCATTTTCTTGATTTCCATTTTTGTCTTCCCATTAGGAGAAATTGATCAAGAGTTATTTCAAGTCCAATCTTGAATGGGATACATCATACAGTCTAGTCTTGAACGGGAGCATATGGCTTTTAAGTTTTTATATTTCCTTCAAGTAATATAATTAGTTAGTAAATTAGTAGTTTTTTTTCTTATTTTCTCTACATAGATAATATGAGATAGTGTGATGGATCTCTCTTTAATTTCTCAAATAGCTTGGTTTAAATAACTGAAGAATTTTTGTGATTTCATATAAAAACAACAACCAGGTTATGATATTATAGCACAATACATGTTTGGTTACATGTTGTCGGGGAAACCTATCGCGAATCTATTGTTCAAGATTTACGACAGGATAAGTAGCATACATGCACTCTCTTTCCTTGCAGACCTCAAGCTTGGCAGACCTCAAGCTTGGTCACTATATGAAAATTCCTCCACGTTGTATGTATGCTGCTCAGGTGTGGTTCTGATATTTGAATTTAGACACTCTTCTTGCCTTTAATTATTGATAAGCTTCACCCCACAATTTGCAACGTTATTTTTGTGGTTCCTCTATCACTTATAGCTGTGACACCTTCTCCTAAATCATCCTGGGCATTTGTCAAGCAACTATGTGAACATAATCATCTGCACACTTTCCGCCATATTCAACTTTGATTGATCGATGGCACGAGAATTAGGCTAGAAGCAATCAATCAATATGCACTGGCATTGCTTAAGGAAGTCGCAGAAACTTGGAAGTCCACTCGGGATAAAGAAGGAACCTAGCAATTGTTGCAGTGGAGTCGGTCAAGCACAAGCAGAAGATAAGGATAAGATACGTGGAGGCAGGATATTGGCGGATGGTTAATAAACATGTGGTAAGTTATTACAAGCGTTGGACAGATGACGAAAGTCGAGCAAAACTTCCCCCATATAACATCTTCGGTGTAATTATCATTCATTTAGGTAAACGGTAAAGTAAATTATCAATTTTCATGATATGTATAAAAGTTACATGTTCAAATTCATCTAAATTCAGAGAGGGAGATTATTAATTTTAATGATGTATGTAAAGTTTATATGTTCAAATTCAGAGAGGGAGATTATTAATTTTAATGATGTATGTAAAGTTTATATGTTCAAATTCAGAGGGGTGGTAGACTATGTATATCTTTTTAAATTTTAGTAGTCAAACTTTTCTATACAAAATGGTCTTTAAGTTTCTTGTTCCACAAACAAACAAAAAATTTCATACACCAATTTAAAATTTAATATCTAAATTGACTATAATCTTAAAAATAAATTATTATTATGAAAAGAAAATTGATGTTCACCATACTTCAATGCCAATACTTGTCAATTTATGAAGGGTAATCAACGCCACTCAAATGACACCACGGGAGAGCTATGGGATAACAAAGTAAATATGGTGGATTCAAAACTCGACGATCTACATTATCCATATCGAGTACCAAAGTTGAGATATTGAATGTAATGCGTTAATGTGACCCAATGCCTACTCGAATGTAAGGGTGTGTGAAGCAATCAGAACATAATACTCAAACATGGTCTATTTTTTTTTTAAGAACAAGTGTCCATTGCAAACACATGGTCTACTTCATCTAGTGTTACATGTTCCAAATTAAGGTATCGTATGGTGGAAGTGTCGAGTACTATTCAAGACCTTTGGATGGATGACTAGTTAAATTCTATTAGTTTATCTCCTAACACCTAGTGTACATGTGGCACATAGGGACATAGTATAGTTTTGGCATTCGACTCGGTTAAAAGTGTGTTTTTGTTGTGAAGGTCTTACTATTCAAGATACAAGGGTAGTCTTTTCGGCTCAACCCTCGTCTCCTCCCTCCGTGATAGTAGGTGGGTTTATCATTTTTATATTGTTAAAATAAATTTTTTGTTATATTCTTAGTTAATGAGATTATTGAGGTTGATAAAATATTGTTTTTTAGTGTTTTGATGATTGTATATTTATGGTTGATACACTCTGAGTGGGCCTAATGGTTAAGAACATGT
Organism: Picea abies; assembly: GCA_900067695.1. NCBI lineage: Eukaryota > Viridiplantae > Streptophyta > Pinopsida > Pinales > Pinaceae > Picea > Picea abies. The sequence continues at coordinate 9,715 of CBVK0100799939.1, forward strand.
GTTTTCTCGTAAGAGGTCATATGTTCAAATCTAGAGAGGGGTAGGGTATGTATACCTCCATAGACTTTACCAATAAAATCACTGGGCGGAGGAGATCGAGGTCTCATACACCAATTTGGTGTCCGTTGTTGTTCCCGGCATTGTACTCAAGGCTTAGAAGTACAGTGTCTAGGCATTCGAAAGTGAGTAAGGGGTAGAACAAAATGTCTGATTTTCACAGATAATTATTTCAAAAAATACAACAACTTCCATTGATATCCAAATATATTGATCATTATTCTTCACTGGAACTGTTGTCAGTGCTCGAGATACTACCATGACTTGGGTTATTTGGTAAATTTTTTTGTTGATTGTATCGATTGTTTTCCTCTTCTTCAAATGATTCCATCTGTCGTTCCAGAGTTTGTACTTAAGGCTTAGAAGTACAGTGTCTAGGCATCTAAAAGTGAGTAAGGGGTAGAGAAGGAAGAAATGTCAACCTTCAGCAAGGGAGCTAGGGTTTGATTTCTAGGTTGTTGTCTAGCTTCCAACTGTTCCTGGATGTTTATGTCCCTTTCAATCATTGCCCATGAATGTTCGAGTTCCACTCGGGTAGTGGCTGTTTTAAGAATAGTATAAAAAATATTCAAGGCAATATGTGTTTGATCTGATAGTCCGGGTTTGATATTAGGCTGTCTTGTCACAGGGACAGTCATGGAGGAACATAATGATAATAAAATCTCAATACTTTTTTAGATGCTGTCTCAATTTCGGTCGTATAAAGAAGATTTTATAGCTCCAGTAGTGAAAACATGGTGCAAACCAGAGGCCCTTTCTCGTAACTGAGTTATATTTTAACAAATATGTATGAGGTGTGAGAAAACATTATGTTGTCTATCATGTAAGGCTCCTATCAAGGGAGAATCTCACTTATAAACAGAAGAAGAAAAAGGTAA
>CBVK0100799940.1:0-10649 GCA_900067695.1 Picea abies
GTAGCAGGTTTCTCTATTTTATGAATAAAGAAGAATTGAGATGTTTTTTCTTGTATATCTTATTGCATATGGTTGAGGTATGTTCCATGGTTATCTATTCTTGTTATTTGTTGTAAACCTTCATATAAACACACCTAAACAAGTAATTCAACAAAGTGTTTGACGAAATACCACAACCAGAAAAAGTTTTAAAAAGACACCAAAACAATGATGATCCTTGCATAATGGCTTGGGATCATTACAAAATGGGGGCTAGAGAAAAAATAGAAGTCTGGATGTATGAAGGAAACTTAGATGTTGAGGAGATGCTGGATTGGATAAGTTTTTTGGACAAGTACTTTTATTATGAGGAGATATATGATGAAATGAAAGTGAAGCATTTTGTTACCAGATTGAAGGGACATGCAACGTTATGGTGGGACAAACTGCAGGATGAAAAAAGGTGCAAAGGTAAGCAAAAAATCAAAAGTTGGGATAGAATGGTAGCTAAATTAAAGGATAAATTCATACCCAAGGACTATCAGATAAATATGTGTACGAATTTACAGAACCTAAGACAAAAGGGGTTGACAGTGAAGGAGTACACTAAAGAGTTTTACAGGTTGAACATCAGAGTAGGACATAGGGGGAATGATGAAGAAAATGTTGTCAGGTATATCAATGGCCAGAGATATGAAATTCAAGATGAAATCATCATGATGACAATGAGGACTATAGAATATGCTTATCAGGTGGCATTGAAAGTGAAGAAAAATTTCGCTAGAAAACAAAGCCAACAAAATAGAGGTAAGAGTACAAATGGAGGCAGAGGAATTGTCTGAGAGAAATTATAGAAGCCCAAAGTTGAGAATAGAAATTATTAAAGTCAAATAGAGAAAGGAGCAAGTTCCTGAAGTGGACATTATGGTGGAAGAAATTCTTTTTCTTGTGGAAAAGGAAGAGGCATAGGAGGAGAAGTGAAATGATATGCCTGTGGAAAGACAAGGCATATGTATTGGGGATGTCCTAAGAAGAAGAAAGATGGAGGAGGAGAAGCTCACATTTCCAAATAACAAAATAGGGATGTGGAGGCAAAAACAAAAGAGCATGGAATATCCCTCATGTTGAGGAAGGTTCTTTTGAAACCAGAGAAAGAGGAAAAGGAGCCAATCCATAGGAGCAGTCTGTTCATGATCGCTTGCAATACCAAGGATAGGGTATGCAAAGTAATCATAGATAGTGGGAGTACAGATAATATAGTATCCACCTAAATAGTGGACACGATGGAGTTGGAGATAACTACACACCCAAACCCATACAAGGTATCATGGTTGGAGAAAGGACATCAAGTCATGGTGAGTTGAAAATGCAATGTTGAATTTCAAATAGGTGGTTATAGAGATCAGATTCTGTGTGATGTCATATCTATGGATTTTTTCCATGTTTTGTTGGGACGACCATGGCAATATGACAGAAATGTCGTACATAATGTAAGGGAAAATACTTACACCCTTGAGAAGAATGATCGTAATCATATGTTATTTCCAATAGAAGAAAAGGGAGTGAAGGAAGAAGCTAGTTTTAGCATACTTCTCATGAGTGGGAAGGAAATATCGAATTAAGTCAAGAAGGAGAAGGAAATGAATTTTGTTGTGGTAAGAAAACCCAGAGTCATCCTTACAAGCACTTCCATGGATGATATTCCTGTAGAAATTCAGGAGTTGTTGGATAATTTTGTTGACATAGTGGTGGATGCCTTGCCTCGCTCTTTACCACCTATCAAGAGTATCAATCGTCATATTGACCTTATTCTAGGAGCAAGTCTACCAAATAAAGAAGCATACAGGTTGACACCTCAAGAAAATGAAGAGGTCAAGAATCAAGTCCAAGAGTTGTTGGATAAGGGTTTGGTCAGGGTAAGTTTGAGTCAATGCATAATACCAACTGTGTTGAGTCAAAATAAAGATGGAGGTTGGAGAATGTACATAGATTCAAGAGCTAACAATAAGATCACCATCGAGTATAGATTCCCTTTACCCAGAATTGATGATTTAATGTATTCCTTGAGTGGAGCAAATTATTTTTCCAAGATAGACTTGAAAAGTGGCTATCATCAGACAAGAATGAGAGAAGGAGATGAATGGAAGACATCTTTCAAGACAAATGAAGGATTGTATAAGTGGCTTGTTATTCCATTTATCTTAACAAATGACCTGATTACATTCCTGAGATTAATGAATGAAGTACTCAAGGATTTCATTGGTAAGTTTTTAATTGTGTATTTGGATGAAATTTTAGTTTTTAGTAAGACTGAAGGAGAACATTTGATACACTTGAAACCGATGATGCGAAGGTTGCAGCAGGAGAAGTTGCTGATAAATTTGAAGAAATGCTCTTTTATGAAGAAAAAACTCATATATTTGGGTTTTATGATCTCTTCGAATGAGTTGAAGATGGATCTAGAGAAGGTGAAGGAAATTAAAGAATGGCCTTCTCCAAGGAGAGTGTTTGAGGTAAGAAGTTTTCATGGGTTAGCAAGTTTTTATAGGAAATTGATCAGGAATTTCAGTATCATTTGTGCACCCATACTAGACACTATAAAGAAAAAGAAAAGATCCTTTAATTGGACAACAAAACCTGAAAAAGGATTTAGAGTATTGAAAGATAAAATCATAGAACGACCGATTCTAGTTCTGCCAAATTTCAAGAAGACATTTCAAGTGAGATGTGATGCACATGGAGTAGCTATTGGTACAATATTGAGCCAAGAAAATAGGATTGTTTCATATTTCAGTGAGATGATTAATGACACTAAGAGGAAGTACTCAATGTATGACAAGGAGTTTTATGTTGTAATACAAGCTCTGAAAAAATGGAGGCATTAACTTATTCCGAAGGAGTTTGTCTTGTACAGTGAAAATCAGGCTTTATAGTTCATAACTAGACAGAAGAAATTGAATCAAAGACATTCTAAATGGGTAGAATTCATGCAGAGCTTCACTATTTTTATCAATCACATTAGTGGTAGTACTAACAAAGTTGTTGATGCTTTGAGCAGGAGATGTCTTATTATGCAGGAATTTCAAGTGGAGACCTTAGGGTTTGAACACATTAAGGGGATGTATCGTGAAGATACATATTTTAAAGAAGCGTATGAATCATGTGAAAACCCTTTTATGAGGGACAAAAGTTAGTGAATGTAGTATTTTATCCAAGATGGAGTGTTGTTAAAAGGCAACCAATTATGTATCCCAAAATGCTCAATGAGAGATAATATGTCGAGGGAAAAGAAAATTGGAGGATTGACTTGACACTTAGGACATGATAAAAATTATGCATACCATTGGCTGGGTATGAGGTCTAATCTAAAGCAATTTGTGGACAAATGTAGAGTTTTACAATATGCTAAAGGAAAATAACAAAACACTAGTTTGTTTCAACCATTGCCTATTGCAAATAGGTCATGGGATGCCATAAACATGTATTTTTTGTTGGGATTACCAAGAACCCAGATGGGGAGTGATTCCATATTTGTAATGGTTGACAGATTTTCAAAGATGGAAAATTTTATACCATGCCATAAAACCAGTGATACTACTCACATAGAAAAATTATTCTTCAAGGAGATTGTGAGATTGCATGGCTTTCCCAGAAGCATAGTCTCAGACAAGGATACCAAATTTGTGGGACACTTTTGGAAAAATCTGTGGAGGAAAATGGGGACAAAATCATCCTTCAATTCAGTATATCTCCCTCAGATAGACAAAAATACTGAAGTAGTAAACACAATTTTAGGAAATTTCCTGAGTTTGGTCACTGAACATCATAGTCAGTGGGATAAAATTCTGCATCAAGTAGAGTTCTCTTATAATGATTCACCGAATAGACACACTGGGAAGATTTCATTTTAGATAGTGTTATGAATGCATCCAAGAGGAATTTCAAAGTTGAGGAATTTGAGAAAATATGAATTTTGAAGTGCAGTAGCATAAGATTTTTCTACGGGGATGTAGAAAATTTATGAACAAATAAAGGGGCAACTCCAGGATATTATCCAAATATATAAGAGATGAATTCATCAAAGGAGATGATAGGTTCATTTTGAGGTTGTATATAAATTTATAGTGCAACTAAGGAAGGAAAGGTTTCCAAGAGGAACATATAACAAATTGAAGATGAAAAATATAGGATCGTGCAGAATTCTTAGAAAATTTGTTGCAAATGCTTATGGGATTGATCTGCCAGAAGATGTTGAAATATCACTGATATTCAATGTTGCAGACATGTACCATTACAAGATGGATGATACAGGGGATCCAAATGATCATAAGGAGATCCGGTGGGAGAAGCAGATTCCCACAGAAGAGAAGCCAAAGATGGAGAAAATTATAGATCAAAGGGTTGGTAAGAAGACAAGGAAGAAGACATATTTTGAGTACCTCGTGAAGTGGTAAGACCACCTAGCAGAATATTCTAGTTGGATAACTGAACCTCACATTCATAAACATGGAACGACAATGCAGGACCTCATGGACAAGAGTCCGTGAATCTTTTGTCTCGAGGAGTATGATGCAGGAGCATCGCCATAAGCATTAAAAGGAGGCCAGATAGGAGGACAACACATCATCCAGGGTGTACATGAAAGCTGATTTGGATTCTCACAGGAGGAAATACCTTTTTGAATTTTGAATTTATGAAAAAGGATGTAATAAATGATCTTTAATGTGTGGAGGCTGAATCCATTTCAGGAGATCCTAGCAGATTGTAATTTCTTTAATGTTTATAGAGATTGTATAGATGTTGATCATCGATCCTTATCCATATTGTAAATTCTCATGAATTCATAGCTAGCCTAGAAGTAGGATGTTTTGAATTTGATGTGATAGCAGTAGGTAGTCAGGAGAGAAGGCTCGAGAAGCCCCTTCATGTATAAAACTTGTAAATTATGTCATTTTGGAGGTTGTTGAATCATGATGAAGTTAGGTTTTTGAATCTGTTGAATTTCATTGTATTCTTATTATAGAACAGAGGAAGATTGCAAAGAATTTGTGTATATAATCTTTATTTCAATATAATTTAACTTTGCAATGCCATCAGTATAAAGGTATCGACATGGTTAGTTCTAATCTGGTGGTTGTAGTTCCAAATGTTAATAATAATAATAAAATGTAAATTTTCTTGTTATTTAGTTTTAATGCTACTTTAATATAAAAGAAAGGATCTGGTTATCTATGTCTTATTGTAGTTCCATTGTAGTGATAACCGTAAGGTGCAAAGTCTTGTTATTTAATTTCATTGCTACTTTAATATAAAAAGAAGAGATATGGTTATTTATGTCAGATTATTGTAGTTCCATTGCAGTGATATCAATAAAGTGCTAAGTTCCTGCTATTAAATTTCAATGCTACTTTAATATAAAAAGAAAGGACATGGTTATGTTATGCTAAGGTTAGTGCAGTTTCATTGTTATTAATAACAAATAACATGTAAACTCCTTGTCATTTAGTTGAATATTATTGTAATATAAAAGTGAGGATATGTTTAGGTGATGGAAAGGTTACCGTAGTGTCATTGTTATTCATAACAATTAAAATGTAAAATTATTGTTATTTAGTTGGAATGTTATGGTGATATAAAAAAGGGAAACGTTATGTTGACTGATGTCAGTGTAAAGTAATGCTTAATATATGCTTATGGTAACATTAATGCTAAGGATGTTATTGTTTACGGAAATGGGTAAAGTAAGGTGAAGCTTAATGTTAAATGCTTATGGTAATTATTAATGTTATTTGTTTCACAATAATGATAATGTAATGAAGCGTTTAATGGTAATGCTATTGATTATGGAACTATTAATGTTGATGTCGTTATCGTTTTATGGAAGGTCAACGTAATTTTTATCGATATCCTATCAGATGTAATATGATGGTTATTTTATGTAGATATTGGAATATAAGGTGAAATTGGTTGTTGTTCTTGTAGTATTGATGAAATTAATTATCATTAATCGTAGATAAAATATAATGTCCTGAACTAAGTCCAAAAGGTGGTTATGATTTAGAAATGGGGGATATGCAATTAATCAAATAGCCTTATTAATGGAGCTTGCTTTTAATTGGATTTACGATTTTAGGATTGCAATTAATTGACTTGCGCCTTCATCAAGGATGTGGTTGTTCTTTGACTATTGTTGTACTTGGATGCATACATTTTATTGCTTGGTCTGCTCGTGTCGGGCGGGATGTAGACACCTCCATGTTCCTTAGAACAGTCGCCAGCCCTGAGACCTTAAATGGTTAAAATTGATGGGAACCTGGGCTTGAGCATTGCTTATGTGTCTTGGAGGTCCTCACCATTGTAGGGAAGGATGGATGGGTAGTCAGTCTTACTTATTGTCATTGATCGTTGGTTAAATGCATGTTGTTACTGTTGTACGTCCTATGTCATCTTACTATGTTTGTCTTGCTTGCGTTTTGTTCATCATCGGGTTACTAGTTTCTACCTGAGCAGTCGGCCAGGAGCCTATCTGACCTTCTCTCTCTCCGGAGCAGAGGACTAAGATTAAACATCCTGCTTTCCTATGCAGAAATAGTAAAATATACTATTCTGGATTCTTCCTTATGTCTATGGATGTTAATGCTTCTAGTTACTTGTTGTGCGCCTTATGTCTTCTTGTTGTGATCTTCGCGGTTGCGTCTTGTTAGTCGTCCTGTAGCGACATAGAGTCAAGTGTGTCTGTTTCCTTTCTACACGCGCACACAAACTTTAAAAAAAATTAAAAATTGCACTTGTTATCAGAGTTGTGGTCGTAACGAGGAGGTTCGTTACATATGGTATCAGAGCGGGTTCGACCCACGGCTTGGGATTCGCCACGGATTTCGTTGACATGATTAGATTGATTATATTGTTGTTGATCGATTTGATTGTGTGCGTACAGGTAATCATGGTTAGAGGACGTCACGGAGGCAAATGACGGGGTGCTAGGGGAGGAGGCGTGACGCCTCCAGTAGCATCCACGCTTGAGGGGTCTAACCCCCAGGGAGGCGAGCAAGTTCTCAGACAGGAGACAATAGCAGTTGGGGATATAGTGGGGATGATGAAATCTTTTCAGCACAATGTTCGAGGCGCTGATCGGACGATTGGACAGAGACAAGTCCAGGGCGCTGACACCTGCTGATGTTCCACTGCGTGCATCGGACATTACTGGTAGCATTCACCGTGAACTCAAGAAGGTAAAATTTCTCGAGTTCTTTGGAGCCCCGGACGGTGCAGCCGCCGAGGCATGGTTGGTGAATATGGCAATGTACTTCGCACTTCGTGATTATACCTCCATCATGAAGGTCTGCATGGAGGTCTTTCAACTGAAGGGGAGCGCTATTCTATGGTGGAAGATGCTCCTGCCACAGCTGAACATGGTCATTGAAGACGTGTCATGGGAACTGTTCGAGGAATGGTTCCGAGAGAGGTACCTTTCAGAGGAATTCATTAAGCGTCAGCTCAATGAGTTCAACACTTTACGACAGGGAGGTCGTACGGTGCCCGAGTATGAGGTACATTTTATGGAGCTACTCCGATATGCTCCGCACCTTAACACAAAAAATCTCAAGGTCAACAGTTTCGTGTTTGGCCTTAACGACAACTTGCATGAAAATGTTAGGATCTTAATGCCTCCAACCTTGCACGACGTTGTCCCATAGCAGAGGAGGAGCTTATCAGTGGGGAGCAGACCAGGACTCCAGCGAGACCAGCAGGGGAGGGTTCATCTTGTACATCGCAGCATCAGACACCAGCGAGACATACACTGGGATATCGTGGCTTCTAGAGAGGATCCACTTTCACTACACCCAGGCGACCACCGCCTCAGCAGCGGACACCTTATCGAGGACCACAGCACCAATAGTAGCGTCGCCTGCAGCAACAGTAGTTTAGGCCTGTTCAGTAGAACAGACTAGGGTTCCAGGCCAGTGGGTTGTCCTCTTTTACTTTGGGCACCAAAACTAGTGGGTCGAAGAAGGGGTGTTGGACGTGTGGGGAGCCACACTACCAACGCGACTTTCCTATGGAGAGGACCAGAGTGCCCAGATCAGCCGGACCCACTACAGTGGGAGATATGGGCAAGGCCCATCAGATTCATGCAGCGGTGAATAACCATTAGGCAGAGTACCATTCGACTGTGCTCGAGACGATAGGGACTGTCACTGACCAGACCCTTAGTATTTTGATAGACCCAGGTGCTACTGAGAGTTTCATTTCTGGGGCAATGCTAAAAAGGATTAAGGTAAAGGCAGTCGAACAGGACGAGTTTAGCTTCGTAGAGTTGGCTCTTGGAGCCAAACATAAGGTTGGAGGAAAGGTTACGGGCTGTGCCCTTAACCTGGGAGAGTTTGTCACGAGGGTCAACTTGTACGTCACGATCTTAGGATCTTATGACATCATGATTGGTATGGATTGGTTGGAATCGCATGAGGCGATACTCAACTGTAAGACGAAACGGTTGATCTTGGTCGATGATGCAGGACAAAGACGTGTGATTCTAGGATGGAACCAAGGATTTTCTGTAAGGTTCGTCTCTTCTTTACAGTTATGGAAGAGTATGCACAAGGGGTGCAAGATTTATGCGATCCTCGCGCTAAACGAAAAGGGAGAAGCGGAAGGTCTAGAACACCTTCCAGTCGTGAAGAAGTTTGCGGACGTATTTCCATAGGAGTTGCCTAGGATGCCGCTGGAAAGGGAACTAGAGTTTACCATACACCTGAAACCGGGGACCGAACCGATAGCAAGAACGCCTTATCATATATCGACCCCGGAGTTGCAAGAGATGAAAATGCAATTGATGGAGTTGTTGGACCTGGGACTGATATGCCCTAGTGTGTCACCATGGGCTGCACCAGTTATTTTCATATGAAAGAAGAATGGATCATGGAGGATTTGCATTGACTACCGTCAACTGAACAAGGCTAAGATCAAGAATCAGTGTCCTTTACCAAGAATTGATGATCTGTTCGATCAAATGAAGGGTGCGACGGTGTTCTCCAAGATCGATTTGCGATCAAGGTATCACCAGTTACAGATCAAGGAGGATGACGTCCCTAAGACCGCCTTTAAGATGAGGTTTGGACATTACGAGTTTACTATTGTACCGTTTGGACTGACAAACGCCCCAGGGGTATTCATGAGTTTGATGAACGAGGTGTTCCGCAAATACTTGGACAAGTTCATCCAAGTATTCATTGACGATATCTTGATATACTATCGGATGACGGAGGAGCATGACGAGCACTTGCGCTTGGTACTACAGTGTCTACAAAAGCACAAATTGTATGGGAAGTTGTCCAAATGCTCTTTTTATCAATCAAGGATTCACTACTTAGGGCATGTCATCTCTGATGAGGGTAGCGCCGTGGATCCAGCCAAGGTTGAGGCTATTATGGAATGGCCGACACCAATGAATGTCATAGAAGTGCGTAGTTTTATGGGTTTAGCAGGATACTATCGAAGGTTTGTTGAGGGATTTTCGAAGATAGAAAATCTGATCACGGAATTGCAGAAGAAAAGAAATAAGTTTGTTTGGATCGAGAAATGCGTGAAAGAATTTCCGAGGCTTAAAGAGTTGTTGACAATAGCGCCGATACTAAAGGTCCCTAACATGGATGCAGACTTCTTGGTATGCACTGACACATCCAAGGAAGGTTTAGGCAGAGTCTTGATGCAAGACGGATGAGTGATTGCTTACATTTCGAGGAAACTGAGAAGGCATGAGGGGAACTACGCGACACACGATTTGGAGCTATTAGCCATCGTATATGCCTTGAAATTTTGGAGACACTACCTTGTTGGATGAAAATTTGAATTAAGGACTGATCATTGTGGACTACAACACATTTTTACGTAAAGCGACCTGAACGCGTGACAACGGCGTTGGTCGGAATTGCTTAGCGACTACGATTTCGATATTTCTTACATAAAGGGAACAATGAACCAAGTGGCGGATTCTTTGAGTTGGAGGCCACACATCTTTTTGGTGTTGCCTCTTCAGAAAAATCTACGTGAGAAGATTCTCACTTTACAACATGATGATGACTGGTACAAGGAGGTCGAGGGTTTTTTCGGACAAAACACAATGATGGTACCACAATATGAGGGATATTCATTTGATAGAAATGGTTTATTGAGGTTTAGAAGTCGGATATATGTACCGCCAAAGGACGAGTTGAGGATGTTGATCCTGAGCGAGGCTCATAGAGAAGTTTACATGGCGCACCGAGGAGTCACGAAGATGAGGGCAGACCTTAAACCCTTATTCTTATTGAAGGGAATGAAGGCCGACATAGTCAACTTTGTGGCTAGATGTATAGAGTGTCAGCAGGTAAAGGCTGAACATAGACACCCAACGGGATTACTTCAACCAAATGCCATTCTGGAATCGAAATGGGAAGTCATTTCGATGGATTTTATTATTGGATTGCCACTGACGGCAAGGAGACACGACTCGATTTTTGTAGTGGTTGACACTCTGACAAAGAGTGCTCACTTTATTCCGGTGCGTACGATGTATCAGGCACCTGATAGGGCGAGATCTTTCATCAGTGAGATGGTGAGGCTGCATGGCGTGCCTAAGAAGATTATATCCGATCGAGGATCGGTGTTTACTGGACGATTTTGGACGAGTT
>CBVK0100799941.1:0-10648 GCA_900067695.1 Picea abies
TATTTTTACAGTCTCTGTACATTTCTTTCATTAATAGAAATCGTGTATTACTGTATCTTTGTGTTTATGGTTGCATCTCTGATATATTTCTGTTATATTACTGGATATACGCGATATCTCTGTGCGTTTCTTTATTATATCTCCACTCTCATTTCGTGCCGAAAATAATCCAGATCAGGAGCATGCAATAATTGAGAGTAACCATATGTTTACAGCATAATTAGTCTAATTCCTTTAGTAAAATGAAAAATGTTGAATTTATCTGTCCTAGTACTTAAATCGAGCAGCAAAACTTAAATATATGATTAGAGCTACCAACACCTTATTACCAGTACTGGATCGCCTGAGTATCGGATGGACGCAGGGTTGTGCTTCAGTACCGGAATAGCGTAGAGGCAAACATTGTTTGCAATACCGGATGAACACAATTCTGCATTACCGTAATAGAATGGTATTGGAATTCTGGAAATGACTATGAAATCCCAGCATTGAACATGTTGATTTGGCTTCGTCGACGGAAGTTGCAAAAGAATATGAAGGTTTCGACAACCACTCCCCCATGCCTAAGGTTTTGCATGGCCTCATGCAAACAATGTGAGATGCTAAAAAGGGTTGCTTAGAGAATTGTGAACACCTGCTAAAAAACAAACCAATAGAACTAATTAAAACTGGATTTTTATTCATGCTTATAAACAAAAAATTTAGGGAAAATGTCAAAAGTTGAATTATTAGCTATGAATAAAATGGTTTGGAATTAGAATTTAGTTTCAAATTCTATTAAAAATATCATTGAATTGATCATCCTTGTGAAATAGTGGTCTTAAAATAGATAGGTAATGATAAAGCACGAATGCATCATTTTTAACAACTTAAGGAAAAATAAGAATTTTCAAGAAATAGGTCATGAAGCACTCCCTTAAGTGTTATATTTCATTGACAATGATGCCTTCTCCACTTTTGAAACCCTTCCAGTATCATGTGTGCATTTGGAGGATGAAGAGATTCCCTTCTCATAAGATTCCAAACAAAATCATCATAACTTTTAAAAAGAAATCTACTATAGGAACAAAAGATCTTAAACTGATTGTTTTATTAGCTTTTGACATTCCCATTTATGAAAAGCATGAAAGATAGCCTGCATTGTACTTATGTGCAACATTTATTTATTTATTTACCTTTCCTACTCTATTTGAACAAAAGAAAATGTCCTTCAAGTATATGAATACTTCCAATGAAGCCATGTGCGTAACAGGGTTAGAAATATATTCATACTCAGGTTTAAAAGATAAATTTTAATGCATACCAGAGTATGAAGGACCAACTGCTTTGATGATGAGATCAAGCAATAAATAAAAGAGTGGTGTGACCTAATAACTAATTGAAACCATATTTCAATAGGATCACTATATTCTTGTTTCTCTTCTTTGTTTAGGTCATACTGAATGTCCTCCTCTACTATGCTATGCAGATTATCCTCTTCAAGATGATTGGTCTTTGGAGTACATACAAGATCTATTGAGAGGCATGATAAGGACTCCTCAATCTCATGTCCCACTAGTTTCTCTTCATTGAATTCTATCCATGATTCTTTATTCTCCTTAACAAATTGACAAGAGGAATCCGACAGGACTTCCAAATCTTCCTGTGGAGAGACAACTAGATTCTTGAATGTTGTGAAGATATGTTCTTCTTGAGAGGTGGATATCCCGACTACTGCCAGAATGCGAGAAAATTCTTTGAGGAACATTCTTTAAGCTCTTGATCATCCTTGAATTACTCTAGCTGGTTGATGATACCTGTTTCGCAACACAAATTAGTACTCAGGGGGTTCTTACAGCACCCCAAACATGATTTATCATTAAAAATCTAAATTTTAAAACTATTTGCAAAAGAAAAACACACCAAACTTGATAGGTCATCCATAAAACCAATCCAAAACTATTAGAGAAATCTGATTCTAATACTACCTATTACCATTTACAACTCCCCGACGACAGTGCCAAAATGTTGGTGCAATTATTTGCATAATATATTACCAAACATAAATTATTAACCGGGATTCGTAATCAAAAGAGTTGATGCACTATATGTGTCGATAAAAGATAGGTTCCTATGTCTGATGAGTATAGTTCAATCAAGAAAACCATATAAAAACCAATACTTTGTTTTCACACTTCAAAGATAACACTCTTCACACAATTCATAAATTAGAATGTTTTCACACTTCAAAGATAACACTCTTCACACAATTCATAAATTAGAAAGCAAAACTTGCAATCATGCACTCAAAAGATTTTGCTCAGATAATGCCTTGTCCATTTACAAGCTCACGAAGTGGAAAGATGGACTTTGAATCTGTTATCTATAGCTAATATCCTTAACAAAAACTAACAAGCAAATCTAGGCACACTTCAACAATACCACTCCAAACTTAGAAGAGAGAAATGATAACAAAACTTCTCAAGCAAACAGTGAATCAAAAGGTTCTTGCTTAGATAACAAGTATGTTCATTAGAGGCTCATGAAATGAAGAGATGAACTCAGATCTTGTTCCCTGTAGAAATTAAACTAACAAGTGGGATGCTCCATTAAAGCTCATGTATGGTGAAATATGGAGATCCAACTATTCTTGCATTACTACACTTTGCAACAAATTTGAATAGTGAAATCAAACAAAATAACATGAAATCAAAATAACAAATAAATGAAATGAAAATCTACACTAACAATTTATAATAAACTTACCAAGCTGAATCGGTGGCCCTTGTCGATACCAACATGGAAGCTTTTAGATCACCAGATGTTAACTTCTAAGGGAGACAAAATCACTGAATTCAGTCTTGCATTAATCTCCAACAAGTAGGTTTACAAAAATAGTCTTTTCATGAATCCATTCTACATCATAACAATTCTCCTTTAAGAACCATTCTTACATCATGATAATTCCTCTCTACTCATACCTATGAGGTCTTATTTATACATAAACTCCATGGAGGAATGGATGAAACCAAATCCCCAAACTAAGAAAACAATTTTTACAATTTTAGGAGAAATCCCAAAAATCTATGTTTTTTAACAATTTAGGCAGATTCGAGTTATTCCCCCACCCATATCTCTCAAACCATTTCTAATTTTGAACAACAACCCGCAATTTACTCAATTTTTTATATTCTGGACAAAACCCATGTTTTATAATTTCCATATCTCATACCATATGCACGAAAATTGAGACGCAATTTGGCAGTTTGAGTTTGTTTCTATAATTTTGGCAGAATCATTTCCCCTAAGTTGGAGGTCCACACGTGCGATCTGGGTGAATTCTAACTCACGTGTCCTCATAAAAACATCATTCTGGAAAAAACCCATGTGCCCAATGTTTCTCTAGAAGCTTTCCAAAATTTTGAATTATTTCTAGTACCGGATTAACACAGGTTGGTACTGGAATAGGTGGAGCCTTGGTACCGGATTATGCTGCTTAAGATTCAAAGTGATTAGGATCATACATAATCAAGCATTTAATCAAATTAACTCAATAAAACTAAACAAATCATTCTTTAATCATAAGTTACCTCTCTATGCACATGAACAAGGTCATCAAATGTATTATGGAGGAAACAATCAATTAGATATACATGGCATAAGTAAAACATGATCAGATAGGGGGTAATATAGGGCATTAGAAGTGTCAAAATGGAGACTGAACAGCATGGGTGGCTTCATTTCATTGTAAATACAAGTCTATTCGTTAGTTCTGTTTTCTTTTAATAATGACTCCTTTCCCAATGGATAAGACATTGGAACTGCATGTTCTTGGAGCCTCATAGGGAGGTATCCATCCCCTGTGGAGCCATATGTTAGCACACAGGATGTGTAGGAGTAAAAAAAATTTAAGTTTCTAGGTTTGAGTCATATGGTCTTTTAATTTTTAGGTTTTGAGTCATGTCTTATGTAAATAAATCATGTTTGATTCTTCCATGAGAAAATAAATTTGACCTTAGTCTGTGTAAGAGTCTTGGTGTCATGATAGTGTTCATCATCATGAAAGAAACAGGGGTCAACATTGGTCACACTCTTGGTCTTAAACTTATCATTATCATGTGTCATGTCTCAAAGGGATGTACAAAAGGTTCCTTATGTCTTTTTCAATTGCTTGAGGGTCAAATCAAGTGTCAAGTCTACTTGCTACAAACTCACCTAAAAGTTCACAACATATCAAGAAAGTACCTCATGCACTAATCACACATCATTATACCTTGGAAAAGTGTCAAGGGATATCTCATTGTTTTTAGTTCCTTTAATGCATCATGTTCTTCAGATTGATTTAAAGAAATAGGTCTATCAATTTGAATGAAGTGCACTGCCATTGGTTTGAAATATGGCACTGCGAACTGTATGTAGTCGATGAAGTGGATTGAGTGCTTCCAACAAAATCCCAGTCTAGTTCATGAGACACCAACTAAAGTTTCAGATATACCAGGTACCTCTTTTTGTTATTTTGCATTGTCTGAAGGTTGATTGGACTGGATACAGTTGTTGTCATTTTTATGCATTGCAAACTGTTACATATTACCTATGCTACAAACTATTTGCATTAATAAAAGCCTACAATATTGGTATCCTAAATTTTGGCAATTTTCAAGTTTGTTATGTTATACCAAAAAGATCAATTTGCAGCCACCTCTTGCAGCAGTAACCTTATCCACTATATTTTTTATGATGCTACAAACTGTTCGCTGCAAACCCTCTATTTTCTGACTAGATCAAACCCTCCTCAACTGTGCTTCACTTCAGTATGAGGTTTTAACTTTTCAAAGTCATTTTCCTCTTCATACGTGTGAAGTTTTGAAAACCTGTCATAAAACATAGTCCAACTTTGTGCGTTGTGAACTTGCTCTACAAACTCAATAGTGCGCTACAAACCCTCTGTTTTACACAAAGTTTCTACAATTGTTTCCCGACTATAACCTCATCCAATTTGGGATTCTGTTCTTTTCTTCTCACCTCCTACTTCCATCCTGTTCATCCTCACATTATTGTTGTGCATGAGTATTTTATTCGAGTAAACCCTAAGTTGTACCATTTCTATCAAAAACCCTAATTTTTCTTGTTTTTATCATATATCTGATACCAAACTGTTATAAGAGGGTAAAGGAGGTTTTCAAAATAGTCATCATGGAAAATCAACAAGGTAAGAAGGTTCATAAAGGGGGAGATATCTTCAGGGTTGAGCCACATGACATGCAACTTATCAATTCTAAACCATTTTTCAAGGAAGCATTCCAAAGGGTGGGTTGCTTAAATGTTTGTGAGAAAATGCAAAGAGGAAATCCTGAGGTAGCTAAACAGTTTCCACTCAATTTCAGTGAGACAAAGACTAAGGTGGGGGCACTAGAGTTTGAAGTCTATGAGCAATCTATTTCTATAGCCATAGAGATACCTGATTGTGGTGAAAAGTGGTTTAAATCCATGTCTTTGATTTCTTATTTCTCTAAGGAATTCCTAAAAATTGAATATCAAGGAGACAACCTATCCAAGGGAGTGCCAAGAAGTCACATGCTGGAGTATTTTGACAAAATTCTCAAAGTTATTTAGAGGTATTTCACGTGTAAAGGAAGGTTCAATATGGTTTATCAATACCATATCATATTGCTACTATACTTTACTGGGAAAGAGTCCATGAACCTTCCATTTTATCTTTTCAGGAGTATTGGAAAGATGTCAGATAAGGTCCAAGCTAAATCTAAGCAAGTGGATACTAGTGTTTTTCACTCTAGTTTAATCAAGATGCTAGTACTGGAAGAGTTGAAGAAGACAAATATTGTTTGGGAGGTTTTCCTAGGTGCATCAGGTTTTCAACCATAGGTTTCTCACACACCACAATCCAAAAGAAAAACACCTACTCCTACTGAGAAGTATGTGCACTTAGAGTCAAGAAAAAAGAGGAAGATGACCAAAAGTGATAAATCTATTCATATTATTGATCAAACAGTTGAAGGTGGTCCCTCACAACCTCTTGATAGAGAAGTTTCTCCTGTGGAAGAACCTACACCTATGGAGATATCATCAAGTAAAATAAGGAGTCTGAAGGGTAAAAAACTTGTCTTTTCCCCACTTGTTACATAAACAGTCAAGCCTAGAAGACCTTTCACCAGATCAGCAACTAAACAACATATTCCTATGGAAGAGGGTACAATCGAAGCCTCATCTCAACAAAAGGATAAAGATCATCCTTCCAAGCAGCCAATAGAAATTATTGATATCATCACTCCTCCTCATGAAAGTAATCCTACTTTCAAAAGACTCAGGAGGAAACTTAAGGATACAAGAGCTGAAAATGACAAATTGAAGAAGGAAAATATGGAGGCCTGAATCAAGCTGAAGGATATGTTAGATTTATATGAGAATACTATTGATAAACAAAGATACCTGGCTAATAGGTCACTACCTCTTCATAGGAATCTTAAGAATGTGTATAAATAGAATAGATCTTGCCAAGCTGATTTCAGGAGATTGAAAGAAAAATTGCAACCTTTCAAAGAGTAGGTAGCAAAAAGGAATTTTGATATATTAGCTAGGGTGGCTACTAGGAGTACCAGGAAAAGATGAATACAAGACATTATTTCATCATTTTTTCCATTGTTCACTTTTTGCATATACTTATAACCAAAGTAATGATTTTTTTCTTGAGTTGAGGTTACCATATTCATGTGATTTCTCCAAAGGTTACTTCATGTTTCAGAAGTTTTTAGCAGGCTCTAGAAGGGTTTTCCCAACTTCTTTTGCAAGTTTTAAAAAGTTGGAATCATTTTGGAGGTAAAAAGGCACCTACAGGAAAGTTTGCAGCGCGTGAACTCAAAGGCGCTACAAACTAGGTATTACTAATATTTTGAGCTGATAAGGATTGCCAGGTGTCAGGACGTTGAGCTCGAAAAAGATTTTTAAAGGTTAGTTGCACTTCAAAGGCCACCTGCCTCAAGGATCTGCCTGCAGTAAAACCACATGCATCAAGTTGTCAGTAGTTGTTATTAATGATGCCAACATTTACCTGGAAAATAACATTCTCATTACATTTCTGTTGTACACCTAGTGCCACACCTTTCTTAGGCATAGAATCCTACGAAGAAGCTAGGTGGAAAATTGTAAACATATTTTTGAATATTTTGTTATTTAAGATGCATTGTAACTCTATGAGGAGGTTCGAATGGTTAGACAGTGAGGCTCTTATCTTTAGTTTTAAACCTGTAATCGAGTTTCCTCATGTATGTATCGGACTCAAAAATATTTAATAGTGAATGATCAATTTCCTTTCCTACTATCACATCTGTTTCTATCTCACTTTAATGCTAGTTGTTGGTGAAGGATTCATCATTATGTTTGTTCCTTACTACAGTAAATGATTTATTGTTGGTAGTTCATGCAAGTATGATCAAAGTGTTTTCTCTTGTTGATTAGGAGGTTCTTATTCAATGATATTTCTTCTATATGTGTTTCAGAAGTACTTGATGTAACTTGATGCATGTATTTCATTTTCCTTGCTAAGTCTTCTATCTTCCAATTGATATCTCTAAACATTGATTTGAAGCTATTCAAAGCCTTGCTTCCTGGTGTGTATTTCATGGAGGTTTTGTGTTGATATCATAAACTAAGTATCACACCCATTTGCTACACATTGAAAACAATTATTATTCACATTCTGATGGGTATTAGGATTACATCTATAGCAGTCTAGGTGTGACTTCTAGTGCTAACATGTTCCATCATTGGGAAAATGTGTGTACTATGTCTCTTTTATAGATGACCTCTCGAGGTATAGTTGGATATATTTCCTCGAGAAGAAATCCGAATTCTTTGATAGGTTTAAGGATTTTAAGGATTTTGTTGAGAATCAAACAGAGAAAAGAATTAAGGTGATGAGGACAAATAATGGTGGAGAGTTCTGTGGGAATGAATTTGAAGATTTTCGTAAGAAGTGCGTTGTATCAAGGCAGAAGACTACTCCATATACACTTCAACAAAATGGATTTGCAGAAAGGATGAACATGACATTGATGGAAAAAGTAAGGTGCATTCTCAGTGGTGTCGAGTTAGGGAAAGAATTATGGGCAGAGGTAGTGGGTACTGCATGTTATCTGGTCAATGGATCACCCTCATCAACACTAGATGACAAGAATCCACATGATGTATGGACTGGTAAGAAACCATATCTCACACATCTCAAGGTATTTGGTTGTGAGGCCTATGTTCATGTTCCAAAGGAAAATAAGAGTAAGCTAGATAAGAAGGCTGAAAAGTGTATCTTTATTGGGTATAAATATGGTCTCAAAGGTTATAAGATTTGGGACCCAGAAACTAAGAAGATTGTGTATAGCCGAGATGTGGTATTTATAGAAATGAAGGATGTTGTAAAAAATGAAGTCCTACCAAGTAAGGAAGAACCATAGGAAATAGATTTTGAGCTAAAGGATGATGAATCAGACTCTACAAAAGAAAAAGAATCAGAAGAATAAGATCCTCATACTCCAGTATTGAAGAGATCAGTGCGGGAAAAAATGCAATTGGAAAGGTATACTCCACATGATTTTCGTTAAAACTCTACTTTGTATGTCACAGATGATGATCCTAGAACTGTTAGGGAGGCAGTGGATTCAAAGGATGGAAAAATTTGGAAAAAGGTCATGGTTGAAGAAATGACAACCTTGGATAAGAATGAGGCTTGGGATCTAGTGGTGTTTCCAACTGAACGAAATCCCATTGGAAACAAGTGGGTATTTAAAAATAAGTTGAATGCAGAAGGAAAAGGGGATAAATACAAAGCTCGGTTAGTAGCTGATCCAAAAAGGATCTAGAGAAGACTAAGAACAACTCAGAACTCACAGTAGCAACTCAGGATGCTCAGAATGGCCTCAACAGACAGAGAATGGGAAAAAATTCAAAGTTCTAAAAACTCAGTGGAAATGGAATTATCGTGAAGAGCGTGTAACAAGCTTTCTAACAACGCAAATGGATCGTCAAACGGAGTTACAGATCGAAATATATTCATGGTCAGCGTTTGGTCAACCTAGCCTAGTTAATAGGGGGATGAGTCAGCATCTGTATTGTTGATGTCAGCACCAGTACGGAAGACATCAACATCCATACAACTCACGTGGTAGGAGTAGGAGGTGACACATGCCATGTTGGTGTCAACATGGTGACGTGGTAGCACTAGAGGTTGCCATGTGTCACCTGTATTTGGAACTTCTAGACCGATCTATGGACCAGTAGGATTTTTCCACATGGAAGTTTGTATGGTTCGTATAGTGACGTGCCATGGTGAGTTGGTAGTGACGTGGAATTCATATGATGACATGGCACTGACATGGAAGGATGATGGTGTAGTGGATGACTTGGTCAAATAGGAGGCTACCACATGGCCCAATCAGGGGCTTCCACGTGGCAGTGGGAAAATGCCCAATGACAACCCATATCCAAAAAATTTTAAAAAATATATGATCTGGGACCACGCCAAATCCGGCCACAAGATATCGGATCGAACCTTCGCCAAATCTAGCGGAGCGGAATTTGTATATGTGTGTGTGTGTGTGTGTGTGTGTGTATTGTTACAACAATAAATCCAAAAGGGGGAGGCTCATGGGTTTGACCCCGGGACCTCCTCCCTTCTTAATGCCTTAATACTCACGCCATAACCAACGTGCCAACGACCCTGTGTTGTAAATAACGCCCCAAAAAATTCTTAAAAGGTGCATCTTCCCAGAGCTCCAGGGAGGCGTGCATGCGTATGGTCAGGCACACATTATGAGATAGGGTACGTCAGCATTTATTGTAGGTTGCAGGGCACAGAAATTGAGACACAATTCTTCTTGGGCCTGGGACAATTCTTCTTGGGCCTGGGAGTGCTAGAGTCAGATCGAGGTGAGGAGACAATCATTTTTGGATAATTCAACACCACGAATTCAATGGTGTTGCCGAGCAATATTTCTACAGCTTGATTTCAGAATGAGGTATACTTATGTATTTTGCAAAATTCTTTTGTTGAGTTAATGAAAAAGCCTATCCATTTGGGAGCAGGACCAGGAGACATAGTCCACTAGGGATGAACTCCATTATCAAGGTTTTGTGTTCAGATTTGATGCTTATGTATCTTCATTGTTGAGATTTTCCTTCTTTAATGGTGCAGTTTAATTTATGCTCATTTAATGCAATTTTTTATACATCAGTTGATGAAAATATCCTGGATCATGTTGGTATCAGAGTAGTTGTCTTTGACTTGAATTGTTGAGTGTGAATGCTTACTAGGGCCAATCATAAGCAAGGTGAATAAACTCTTAGGACTTTCAATCCTGGAGTTGGTCGTGCATCCCGAAGGAAGAAAATGGCAGAAGAAGACAAGCGTGATGAACAGGAGAAAAATTTTCATATGGTCTTGTATCGCATGTCAGAAATGGTTGAATGAATGTATGGAGATTACGAGAAGAGGATGAATAAGAAAGGGAAGAAAAAGGAAGCACATGTTGATGATGATGCTTCAATAAACCAAGGGGCTGTAGGAGACCCTCTTGAGCCTCCATCTTCACCATCAAGTTCTAGATCTTCTTCCTCTGAGCATTCTCATTATTCTCATCATTCTAGCCATAAAGCCTCTTTTAAG
>CBVK0100799942.1:0-10648 GCA_900067695.1 Picea abies
CTTTATGTCTTAGAGTTTAGGGTCTAGCTCTTTGAGGCAATCTACCTGTCTGCAGGGAGATTTTCCTACAACACAAGTTACTTGGGATAAAAACAACATGTGCACAATTAAAATACAAGCATATGTCATCACAACTCTATGATATTATATACTCTTTTATTTCATGAATTCAAGAACATACAAGATAAATAAAATCAAGAAGATATGAAAATTTATAGTTAATCCACCACTATCAAATGCATCCATACTCTACCATTCACAACCCCCAACTAACCACTACTAATTCTTGAATGGTCCTTTTTTTCCATGGAACAAGTCCTTATGCTAAGACAATTCATATATCAATCAACATGACATATGTGTGCCAACCAATCCCACACAAGAATGTAGTAGACATCAAAAGTCATCATCATAACTACAAGCAAAACTCGAGCCATCCTCAATCTTTTTGGCATCCCAAAAATATTTCAAGATCCAATCATTTATAAAGTTTATGGCTCTAGGCATCTCAAAAGGCTCTATGGCCCCATGCATCTCATAAGTCTAGAGTAGACACTACAAAGCTAGTGCACATCTTATAACATATCCCCAATACATATTATGGTACTTGCACTGGTATCTTTCATGGATATATGGCTCCCATGATATCTTTCACTGAACCAACCCTCCAACCCATGGAGTGGCTAAGCTATCAAAATATTTCGCACATCATAAAAAAAAATAATCAATTCATAACACGCATTAAATCATCGGTCACGTGTATTAAATAATCATCACCTTGTGGCCTAAAATATGGAAAGCATCAATCACATAAAACATTGTCATCTCATGACTAATAATCTAGCTAAAAATTATCACATGCATAACCCAAACTATTATATCATACTTATGATGATATCAAGATTATAAATAAAAATCATGGCCATGTGCCTAATGTATACAGCTAGAGACTATTACTCCAAGACTTTAAAACATTATTCCCATCTATATAAATCAACCATTGTTCAATATAACTCTATTTCCTTAAATGTAAGCATGACTAATCATAACATATCATCTGACATATTGCATAAAAGTAATGTCTTGGAAAACATAGTATCTAAGGAATCTTGAGCTAAGTCCATGAATCGTAAGAAAACAAACTAAAAACAATGGGGCAATACTAAAGAGTTCACTATTTTTGGTCAATTTTGTTGTTCCATAGAATGAACAGTGAGTGTAGAGGAGATTTTAGGAAAGCATGGTGAGAGACGTAATTTGTAGAGGATTACAAAAGAACAAAGTTTCTCATAATGTTGCATCAAGCATGGATGTCTTTTTAATATCTATTATAATATCCATTTTATATAAGACAAAATCACATTGTGTCAATTGGGTCTAGTCAAAGTGGTTGAGAGGAAAGTTGCCATCCTTCTCACTCAGGTTCAAATCCCACTTCATGACATTTTCTCTCTTCATGATTTAATAGTTAATTTGGGCTCTTTGCCAACTAATTGTTGATTGGGGATGGAAAGATACTAGTAATCATAGTTTGGAAAAGTACCAGCAATGGAATCCTTACCTACAATATGGAGGGTGGGAGCTTGACAACATGAAAAAAAAAATGAAAGACACAATCCTTCATTTCATTATGGGTTTTCCCACATTGGGCTCCATCATACAAATATTAAGTTCCATTGTGTATATTTCCTATTATAATTTAATTTTTATGTCAAAGTAGTTTAATATTTCGAATGGTGTGTTTTTATTTTTTTAAATCATTGAAAATACGAAAAGAATAGTTATGCAATAAAGCATAGGCTCATTCTAGTAGTAAATAGTTTAAGATCTAATTTTTTGAGCCAAACTTTGGAATATCCAAATCATTTTATAAATAAAACAAGATCAAATGGGCCTTTATTTTATCCATGCATAAGGCCATGTAATTTGAGTAATTCTTACCTAGATCTACTGAGATACTTTTCTCATAATCCTCAACCTGCTTATTGGACATCAATAGGTGGAATGGAGAAATGTTGGGTTGCATCTAACAAGGGTGTCCTTTGGACCCAACCCTTTTTGTTATGGAAACTTAATCCATAATTTATCTTATTTATCATATGGCGGGTTGGGATCTACAAAGGTATCCCCCTCCCAAAACAAGGATCTAGATAATTCATAAATGAGCATTTCGTGCATGAATTCATCGATGTTCTTGAGGACCATACCTATATGGAAAACATTGTGAACTTGAATGTAATTAATCCCAAAATTTTAGAGCATTCACATAAAATGTAGTGAAAAACCAAAGAACACAAGAGAAAATAGATAAACCCTAAGAAAGATCTTTTGTATTAATGAAATTAAAAAATAGAGAGTTATTTTCACTTGCCTCTTCAAGGGGGAAACCTCCTAGAGTAGAGCTCTCAAATAAAATAAAAATTCTTGAAAAAACATTACAGAACATTCTAATTAATATATAGTTATCCACAGAGAATCTCAATGACCTATGAACCCACTTGTAATGAGGGCCTACTAACTAATTTGGACATTATTAATAAAGAGAACCGTTTTTAAAATGAGTGACTATTATTTAGTGGGGCTTATTCAAGGAAGGTGGCCTCAAACATTAATAAAGTATCCAAAGTAAGGGGGTTAGGGTAGAACCCTAACATTCCCTACCCCTTCGAAAGAAATATTTTTCTCAAGGTTGAAGGTAAGGGAAATTGTTGTACAATCGTTGTCAGTCCCCATCTGGCATCTTCTGGTTGCATATCTTTCCACTAGATCAATACTTCCTTGATTGTGTGTTGGAACAACTAGCATTCTCTGGTATCTAATATTTCTTCTACACTACAAGGAAAAGACCCTCTAGCGGAGGTTTTTAGTGTTGCAAAATTGGGAAAAAAAATCAAAAAACCTTTGTGCAAACATTCATTTTTTGTAGTGAATGTTTTTGTGGATATTATAACAGGAATTCATTATAACTAAAACAAAATAGGCGGGTGGAGGTTGTAGAAGATTTTTTTCTAATCGGTGCACTTCAGGGTCTATACACACCGATGCATTCTCAAACATAAAGCATCGGTGCCTACATTACACCAAAAGCACCAGGTCAGTCCTAAAATATTGGGGCACTGGGGCATTTATATAAAATAACGCATCAGTGCTTTAATAATAAAAAAACACATCAGTGGAATCTATGATACCAAGAACTAATGTGTTCTATAACTTAAATCATTGGTGCTTAACATTACAAGAAATTATCGGCATCATCCAAAAAATATCGGGCACCCGTGCTCTTATAAGTAATAATGCATCGATGCCTTAGTAAGAATAAAGAATCAGGCGAATCTATGGTACCATCACTGGTGTGTTAAAAAAAAAACCCTACATGTGCATGATATTCAGAATGCACTGAGGCGAAAGTGCAATACAGAAGAACTAGTGTGTTTAGTACTTCAATGCACCGATAAAGTTTTTTTATTATTATAATTATTGGTTAAAATAGTATTAAGATCAGTGTTGGTTCCTTGTATATCATCCTCGGTGCATTTTATCTTGAAATGCACTGGTAATGTTTATCATTAAACACATCGGTTGTCATTTTCTCTTTTTAGAAACACCGACCTATGACAGTGCACAATTGTTGTTGTTTTTTAATTCCACTGTTCATCAAAAAATTGACATATATCTTATAATTGTATTCATATAAATTAAATTTTGATTAGTGCATTTGGATATGATGTTTGGATTAATTTTTTATATCATCGGATTTCACATCTCTTCATTATAATATTTAATAATCCATATATTTAATCAATGATGTAACATTTCACAACAACATTGGACAACGTAATAGAATAAAAAAAAACAAGTTTTATTATATATGAATAATAGACTCTTTATCATACAAAATTGGTCGACACTTATTGGTAACCCCTCATCTTTCAATTGGAACACTATGTCCATTACATTAAAAATAATGTGTGATTTTTACAGACAATCATTTCAAAGAATACAACAACTTGCATTGATATCCAAATATATTGATCATCATTCTTCGTTGGAACTGTTTTCAATGCTCAAACTACTTCCATGACCTGAGTTATTTGGTTGAATGTTTTATTGATGGTGTCAATTATTTGCCTCTTATTCAAATGATTCTATCTACAAAAATAAAAAATAAGTGTAACGAGTGTATCTACATTGGTGAGAATAATGAAAATTGAAATAAATAATTTACATGAATGTAAATTTAAAAGTGACATACCATAGCAAGAATTGAGTCCTGAATGATACACATATTTTCAAAACCAAATCTCATCCCTTCTGTCAACAACTATTCTATTGACACATTTCCATACTTTCTTTCCTGCAAGTTTTATACCCCATAATAAATTATAGATTTAATATAAAATATTTTTTTTGTTCCATTAATTATAAAATGAGAGAAGTAAAACAACACAAGATACTTACAAATTCCACAATTAATTTTTGTTATGCTAACATATACTTACAACCCTTACTTAACCCATTGTCAATCAATTCTTCCAATGACTCTTCTTTGTATGTTAGCACCTCTTTGAAGAAATTCAAGGATGGATGTTGTAGAACAAATTAAAATATACAAGAATGGAATCTTAAGTTAATGTTATAAGGAAATAACAATTACTCACAAACTTTTCTATCAACCCTTTTATTCCTTATCGTCATGTTTTATGTGCTGAATGATTTCCATTTTGTTTTAAAATTAATATTTAATGCTAAATTATTTATTTATATGTACCTAATAGAAAATTTCAATGATTTCATACATTTGAATCACGTTGTTGTTGATATGGATCCTCTTGCAATGCAATTATGTCAATTTATTTTACCATCTCCTTGTACACTTTTAACGACATTCCTACTAGCATATTTTGGATATCAGCTTGTTGATTCTCTAGGATTTTCATAATCTTCTTGAAAAACATAACATGAAAATAAATTATTTTATATTGATATATGAAAACTAAATATAACAAAATTGATATTAATAAAAGGGATGGTTTGCAGTAATATATACATATTCTAGAAAAGCATTTTTGGAATATTACTTTTTGAATGAATCTTTTTTGTTTTTGTATGTTTTTTCTATTCCAAGTCTGATAGGTCTCATTGACCATTTCTATGGAAATGCTTCCTGTAGTTTAGATATAACCTGATTCTTGGAATCATTGGATTGATTTCTGTATTGTAAGTGGAAAATACGTCTATACGTTCATTCCACTATATCCCTCATAGTTTTATAAACATTTCCCCCCCTTTCATTAACCTCCAACACCACTCCAAATGAGATAAGAACTAATTCATCATCACATACATCTTCTATAGTTTTTATTTTCTTAGGATGACATTTCGTTCCTTCATTGTTGGTCCCTGTAGAACATTACACATATGTGAATTAATAGATTGTTTGAAACATGTTATCTAATATTTTTAATAATATTTTTAAGTATATTATTAATGAAAATTCAAAAAAGAACTCATACTGAATATAACTTTTTCATTCACCCGATTATTCATTTTGCAATTTTTCCATCAAGATTTTATGCTCTTCTGCACTTAGATCACAAAGAATCTTATCCATCTTCCTCATTTTATGGCTCTGTAGGATAGACACTAACCAATACATATTATTTAAACTTACATATAGTTCAAACATATTAATTTTTTATAGAATTTACAAATAACTTGTCTTTTTTGCCCTTTTGGATGTGTTATCATAATGCCCATCATAATTTTTGTTACTTGAACTATTATCAGACATTTATTTTATCAATATATATCCTATACCATTTAGTACACAAGCTATTAAATATATTTTATAAATAAATCACATATTTTTATGCAATTTTTTTTGTGTGCTTTAATAATATAATAGCACCAATGCCTTCCATATATGAAACACTCTGATATAAAAAATATTTTTTTAAAAACTATAAATTACAACGGTGCGATATGTATCGTTGTCGACACCGCTCTAATAGAAAATAAATGAAAATAAAAAAATTCCATGAACAAATAAAATTACACATCGATGAACACATTTTTTTAATTATCTTGTAGCATTACTGACGTGTCTTATCTGAAAGTGCATCATTGAGTTAGATTCAATTAGGCACACTGATTACCTGAAACAATTTAAAAAAAAACCGTGATAGGGTCGAGAGGATTTAGATCCGATCCATCACATGTCAAACACCTTTTATATGGAAACATGCCTAAAATTCGTAAAATGAAAAATTGTAATTATGAAGTGATAGAGGGAGTTAAATCCTAAGGTGAAATTTGTAGTCACATAAGCAAAAAAAAACAATGGTTTTAGGTAAGTATGAAAATTTTTATTTTATTTTATCTGAATTTAAATTAAATCTAAGTAGAGATACAAATTGTAAAAAAAATTATTATTAAAATCAATAGTAAAATTTAAAATGTTTACTATGCATGGTTTTGAATGAATCACAAAACCCTTCAAATTTTGTTTTTTTGAATAATTTTGTTGTTCCAAAAAGGTTTTGAATGAATCACCATACCCTTCAAATTTTGATCTTCTGAATAAGTCTCATGTTCCAAAAAGTATTGATCTGTTTCTCCGCAATTCTCCTCTGTATGTCTCTCTTGCAAATCTCTCCCCTGTAAATTTTGGAAAAAAACTAAAATACTGAATATCTTAATACCAAGGAAATATTTTATGAAAATGGTTTTAAATGAATCACCATAACCTTCAAATTTTGATCTTCTAAATAATCTTGTTCTTCCAAAGTATTATGCTACTCCACAATGCTCTCAGGTATAGCTCTCTTGCAAATATATCCTCTATACATTTTGGTAAAATAATGAAATAGTGAATATATTTTACTATTTAAATGACTATGAAATTAGATTTTAAATTCCCGCTCATTTTTCAATTGTAAAAAACAAAGTCGTTTTTTTTTTTTTAAGTTTTTCCAAAGCCCAGTGTGTCTATTAATATAATTCCCTAGTATGTTTTGGTATACAATGCACCGGTGCACTTATAAGTTTTGGAGCATCAATATTAGATAATTCTTTTTTATTTATTTATGAACCAGTGTGACTCATAAATAAATACCCCAGTGCTTTATATTGTTATATACACACTGGTGCGTGTGGTTTAAATAAGTGCACTGTTATGCTTTCAAAATTATCTGAATTTTTATTTGCACAAAAAATAGTATAATCATCTTAAATTATATTTTAGGATGCATCTACATGATTTGCAGTACTCCATAGTATACATTTTCAACTTAAAGTCACCTTATTCTTAAAAATTTATTGTTGATTTTTCTCAAATGCAGGGAGAAAATCTTATAATATCAAATGGCCAATTATTCAAATTCTATCTTGTTCCATATTGCTCAAATTCCATGGAAGATTTCTCCCTTTCCATCTCTAGTAAGTTCAGATTTTATTTATATTTTGATTATCTATTTTGATTTTTTTTTGTCCTTGTTAATCTGAATAAAATTTATCCAAATTTACAGAATCGTGATTCAAAATTGAGTTAATATGCATATAATATTCCACCAGTTCAAAAGCGTCAAAATCTCTTATCATGACCAAGATACCACAAGAAGTTGTTAGATGAAAATGGACAACCACTTTACGTTGTCAATAGTAACATGCTATCTTCCAGCAACAATCATGGGTCTGTGATGGTAATAATTAATGGTGGGTATAATATGATTTAAACAAACCAATTGCATTGTGGTTACTAATATCATCGAATGTTCAATATTTTTTAAACTAGGATTCTGATGATGAGAGACCTACCTGTTATCTTCAATTGCACCCAACTACAATGTCAAATCGAGAGAAGGATGCAATTTGAGCACAACTATGAGAGGAAGCATACCAAGAATGGTTGAATCAACCTCCTATTTAATTCCCACTACATCCAGATTCACCCATTAGGAATGACTACAAAAATAGTAGTTCTTCACAAGTTGGAAATGGACTCAATGAAATAGAGGTTGGTATGGATGATTATTTACAGTATACAAATTCCATGGAGAAAATGTTTTTAGATGAGTTATAGAATGATGAGTGAGGGGATGATGCTCATATCACTGATACCTTATTCGAAAGTCAAAAATATTCTTCCACCACCCCTCCCTTTGGACCTGTCTGATCAAATTGTACCCACCTCGAGACAACAATGTTACTATACAACTTGAAAGAAAAGTTTGGCATGTCAAACACATGTTTCTCGACAATATTGAGGTAATTTACCATCATTAATTACCTTATAGTTTGAGAAATATTGTCACAAAATCAACATTAAGAAAGATCGATTTTATGAACTTTAAATGACATTGTACATTTCTATTGCCCACTAACTATAGGTTATTAAAAGATAAGGTTATTCCGAGTCATAATGTCTTGCTCAGTAGCTGCAAAGAGGCAAAGAAGATGTTGAAAATATTGGGTGTTAAGTACATATCATATCATGCATGTCTGAATGATTGTATTCTATATAGACAAGAATATGCAAACAAAGAGATATGTCTGAAATGTGGGCATGAAAAATATCATAAATCAAATAAAAATGTTAAATCACATTGTCCTCATAAGATATTAAGGCACATGCCTATAATCCCAAGGATTCAAAGGCTCTTTCATTGCAAAGAATTAGCTATGTTGTAGGGATGGCATTTCAAAGGCTCTTTCATTGCAAAGAATTAGCTATGTTGTAGGGATGGCATTCCTCTCACAGAAGTGAGTTGAGACTTATGCGAATCCCAATATATTCAATAGCCATGAAGCATATAGAGGATACATGGTCCAAAAAATTCAAGGATGAAGTACGAGGTCTACAATTCAGCATAGCCATGGATGGAGTCAACCCATATTCCCTCCAAAATAGCAACTATTATGTTTGGACTATAGTAGTGATCAATAAAAACATCCCCCCATGGTTATCTATGAAGAATGAACATCTTATGTTGGCTCTTATAGTCCTTTGTAGAAGACAAGTGAAGAATATGGATGTCTACCTACACCCATTGGTAAATGAATTGAATGAATTATGGGAGTGGATACATGTATACAATGTATCAAGACCCATCACAACAAAGATGAGTTTTACATTGTAAGGAATATGTTCTTACACCACACATCATTATCTAGGATTGGTAATTTTCTCTAGTAAATCACATGTTTATTGATTTGTTTATTTATGTAACAATATTTTTTGGCATATTTAATTTGTTGCGATTGTTCTAATCTTCAACACTAACATGCTCTGTATACATTAATAATTTCGCAGGTCTTGTAACAAAATACTATCATGGATGTAATTGTTGTGGACCTTCTCTAAAGTCTAGGTGGTCCAAACACCTATGAAAGCCAGTGTACGCCCGCTCTAGGGAATTCCTCCCAGAACAACACCCTTACATAAGAGAAACACCCACTTTCAATGGTAAACTAGATAGAATCCAAAGGCATGGAATAATGACACCATCATAATGGCTTAGAGAATATGAGAGAGAGAAGGAGAAGGGGATTACATAAATGTTCGATTCAAATGGGGAGAATATGTTCGATGATCCAAAATTCTTTGACACCTATGTTGATAAATTTCCCATTGGGATGAAAAGGAAATTTGTCATAATATTTCCCACTTACTAGATCCCATGCATATATTTAAAAATGTTTCATCTTCTTTATGTAGGCACATATCATAAAAATAAAGTGACACATTGGCTATTAAGAGAGATCTTATTTATTCAATAAGTAAAAAGAAACATTGGCCAAGAAAAGAAAGTAGAGGAGAGGTTGGTCCCTCTTGGTCTTTCAATCAAGGTGATGTCTCATGGATATCGATGAAACATTATATTTCTTTGAAAAAATAAGTTATATTAGGTGTGAAGGTGCCTTCTTTAACTGGGTCTTCACTACGGAGAAACTTCATTGTGGAAGACCATTTGTTTGAGTTAAAATCACATGACCATTTGAACATTCTAAGAGTACATATGTCAAAAACAAGATTTTAGTATTGGTTTTATAAATTTATGCCATGGGATAAAGCATAATTAATATTGTAGGTATTTACTTTGTAGTGTCATTATCCTCTACTCGTGCGTGGGTGTGTGAACCATGACTTCCCCTAGGACCTATGATGTGCCATATCTAAATTATTTTCATTTGTACATTGGATCACATAAAAGGAGATTCATATGGATATCATTCCATGGTGGCATCAATAGATAACTAAGATTATTTGTATGTTTGAGAAGGAATTGCCGACAAGTTTCATGGAATTGTAGGTTCATCTTCTAATTCACCAAGTAGATGAGGTTGAATTAGTTAGAGTGGTCTCCTATCGTTGGATGTTCTTATTAGAGAGGTACATGAATAAATTGAAAGGATTTGTTTGAGAAAGAGTAAAACTGGAGGGGTCTATGGTAGAGGTGTATATATCATATGAATATTTCTATTATACTAGTGAGTACATCAAGTAGATCAACAACACACCAAGTGCAGTGATTTGGGATGATGAAAAGGATGAAGAAAAAAGAGAAGGCAAGCTTCTCCAAACGAATGGAAAAGGATGTTTGATAAAGAGTAAGTGACTTATCGTTTGTCAAATTTCTACACAGTAACT
>CBVK0100799943.1:0-10648 GCA_900067695.1 Picea abies
GATAACATTGCAGTATTTTTTAGTGGATTCATACACAAAATTTCCCTCGTCAAAATATATTTACCATATACAAAATTGTATTGTCCAATGTGATAAGGGATAATGACAAAAATATATGAATAATTAGAGGATCTTCAAAAGGAAAAAGATTCTCTAGTAAAAAACTTGTGTGAACAAAACCAATCTCTTGTGGATGAAGTGCATATGATACAATCTAAATTAGAAGAGTAGTTTAACAAGAAAAAATACCTGAAGAAACAACTATGCACATTACAGAAAGATGATTGTGACTTAGAAGCAAAAGATCAAGCATTGATTCAACAAGATGTCGCAATTCAATGCAACCAATAATCTTAGGAAAACTAAGATGCCAACAGGAAAATTGGCAAAATCTTGTCATATAAATAAGAAAATTAACTATTTGAAGAATCATATTCAAATCCTTATTACAAAAGTAAAATAATTAAAATGTAAGTATATATCAACCTTGAAAGTAGAGAAAGAGACATCCATGGATGTAAGTGAATCAAGGAATCTTTTATAAGCTGAGACTATAGATAAGAGACCCTAACCAATCATATTGAATCAATCTTTTATAATTTAAAATTATAGATAAAGAGACATTGATTGAAGCCAATCAAAGTTGCATTACTAACAAAGCTTTATCAATGAAACATCATATATAAAATGAATTCAAGAAATAATTCAATGACAATCCCACATCTATAAATTTTGTGATGATTGGCATTCCATCAATCATTGATGATGACACTGACACAGAAAAAAATATGAAAATATCACATACTAACATGACGACTCAAGTAAATAACAAAAATATTAAGAAGGATCATCTTATTAGGGTACCATATTGACACCCAAAGAGAGAAAATTTTAGGAGCTAGATTTGCATGTTTTTTCCAAAAAAAGATTTGTCAATCTCCATTTTTCCTAATACAATTTGCCCAAATTCTATAGGATAAAATTATTTTACTACAAATCACCAATTTATTCTAGAAACTATATAAATCCTTCTAAATTTGAACATTTTTACAAAAATATTGGCAGACATTTTATGATTGGTATTTTAAGAATAAGTAAGATTCACCGAGGTTTCTACACTTTATGATCGGTATGGATCATCAAAATTTTCCCTACGTGATCCAAATCATAGAAGTTCTAGCATTCTAAAATTGATGTACCCATATCCAAAGCTATCTAATGATATCCAATGTTGTATTTACATATCAAAGCATTTGAATATTCATGACTCAAGATTGACAACAAAGATGATTGGATCCAAAATCTTATCATCAAAGAGTTTCAAAAGGAATCTACCTTGGATGAATTATCATTTTTGAATGCACCAATACTGTTCAAAGATTCGAACATCATATCTCTTAGTGTCCCAAACCTTATTAATCAAGGGAAATTACAAAAAATGTTCATTCTATCAGACAAATATTTTCCTTGTCCATGCTTCGAGGACAAAGCATTTTTTATGGGGGGACTTGTAATATACCTAGGATATATTACCAATAATGTCATAATGTGTAAATATCTATTATAATAATGATAGCTTATTGATGATGTAATAATGATATATTTAACTATACATGCCCAGTGCACATTCTTAGGCATGCAATCTTATACAATGTATTCATTAATAATAAATGATAATTATTTATTTTAATCTATTGTATGGGGTTTTATATTCATGTGTATTGAAATCATGAGGTGAACTACTTGTTTCAATTCAAACATCGACAAACATAGTGAACCATGATAGACCATAGTTAACCATGGATAACAAAAGTAAATCATAGTCAACCATATTCAAACATGGTCAACCATAGTCAAACATGGTCAACCATATTCAAACATAGTTAACCATATTCACACATGGTTGACCATGGTAAACCATAATCAAACATGGCCAACCACAGTTAAACATAGTCAATTATGGCCTCCAAAATCAACCATGGTCACCCATAATCAACCTTTGTAAAACATGGATAACCATTGTCAAGCATGGTGAATCATTGTCAAACACTACCAAACATGGTAAACCCTAACCAAGCATAGTGAACCATGGTTACCCATAGTCAAAGTGTGGCCAACTATGCTTAACCATAATAAACTTTGGCCACCCATGGTCAAATCATAGTCCACTATGGTTAACCATGATCAGACTTAGTCAAGCATGATAAAACATAGTTAACCATGGTCAAACATGGTTAACCATGGCTAACCAAAGTAAACCATGGTAACCCCTGGTCTAACCATGGTCAACCATGATTGACCATGGTTAACCATAGGCAATCATATTTAAACATGGTTATGACAATCAAACATGGTCACATATATGGTCAACCATAACCTACCATGGTCAAACATAGACAACCATTATCAAACATAATCAACCTTAATCAAACCATGGTAAACCATAATCAACCATCCTCAAAAATGATTAATAATGGTAAAACATAATTGACCATGATCAATTATAATCAAATATCATAAATATTTTAATAATATTGAATTGATGTTTTA
The DNA here is from genome assembly GCA_900067695.1 of Picea abies. NCBI lineage: Eukaryota > Viridiplantae > Streptophyta > Pinopsida > Pinales > Pinaceae > Picea > Picea abies. Next base: position 2,551 of record CBVK0100799943.1, read on the forward strand.
AATTGATAGCACTAATAAAAATATATCAACCACCTTTATTTATATGATTGTGCTACTCTATACATCAACACACTTTTGATTGCACCAATAATTTTTTTAACACCTTTATTTATATGATTATGCTAATCTATACATCAATACACTTTTGTTTACACCAATACTTTTTTAACTTTTACCATATTAAAATAGTATGCCACTAGTGTTCTTGTTGTGTAACCATAAATAAATCTTTCTACAATACACAATCCACATCATGTTAATTCAACATACAAATCAACAAGTGATATGGCATGCCACCTTTACAAAAATGACATGTCATTTGATGCCTCGTAGAATTCATCATAATTATCCCAAAGACATTGTTTTAATAATGTGAATAGAGACGCTATTTTAACAAGTGCCATTGCATGGTGATGTCCCTGTTGATTAGATTAGATGTAAGCATATGTAATTCCTATTTGATTTTGTATATTGACACGTCTTTTCTTCTCGCTTTAAATTAAATGATAAGACTTGCAGAGGCTTATCTGGTTCATTCCTAGCTAGAACTGGAACATGGAACGATTGATCTACCAACAAGCATTTTTTTTTCCAGTGATTTGCGTCCACAAGCGTAGCTATTTGATATAGTATCCATGTTTTTTATTAAGGATGTGAGAAGATTCATTATGGACCAAAAGGATGGATTACACAATCGTATCATCTCTCTTAAGGATGGGTCAAGTTGATCTTGCAAAGGAAAAATCATCAGAGCCAACACTTCGTTAGGTGAACACTTCATTATAGAAAGGGATTGAAAATTTTATGTTGGGATAACCCCTGAAGTCTTCCCATCTCCTTTGGTGTCGACCCTCAAAGATCAGAGCTAAGCTTGAAATTTATGGCCAGAATGAAAACTAGGACACAGAACGATCTATCTACTATATCAGTACAACGTTAGTAACCTATAAAATAAGATATAGGTGTCTATTGTGTCATAATATTCATGAAAGATGTTCAACATGTTTCTTCTCCCAAAAAATCCAATGGTGATTATTTCCCATTCATGAGGGACCTCTGATATATATGGTCCATCAATATTATCATGTTAATAGTTTGTTAAGATAATGGAGGCTAGCATGCATGTAAAACATTCTTAACATTCTTCCTTAATAAAATGCAACTTCTGTTGGACATGGTGCACGCAAGCCCGCTTAGGTCTGGAGGGACGTCGACCAGATATTTCCCCGGATAGAATTCAACATATATGTTAATAACAAATTAATTATCTAGATTTACATTTTCATGTAAATGAATATTATACTTAACATACATTTATTGATATGATGTTATAATACTATGATGAATGGAATTCTTCACTATTCCATAGTTATAAAAGTATAGTATGAATCATAAATTATTATTGATATGATGTTATAATACTATGATGAATGGAATTCTTCACTATTCCATAGCTATAAAATTATAGTATGAATCATAAATTAAATGGGAATAGTTGATGGGATATCGATGGTAGATTGCATTTGGTAAATTCAAAGGGATATTATATACGTAATATTACTCAAATCTCCATCATATCTTGTTTTAGGCATTGCTTCAGTTATTAAACACATTATGATCAGATCTACTGCTTTTCTAAACACAATTCACAGGCTGTAGAGAAAGAATAGGATATGTTAAGGTTAGGTGTTAGTTAAATTTGTATAACAAATATTCTGGAAACAGAAAAAAGAAGAAGGGCATTCTGCATATGATATCAGTCTTAGTTAAATGCTACAGTGTTCTACGATTTTCTATCCAATTTAAACCATATGAACAAACTATCTTAGATAATTAATTCTTTCCATCTTTCAAATTGATACACAAAATAAATTATGCTACTATGAAAACATAAAATTAAATAAAAAGAATTATTATATTTTTTTTCAAAATTACATAAATTATTTTTTTACTTCTCAGAAAATGTACATATATATGAAATGCAAAATCTTTAGAAAATTGATTTCAAAATCATAACCCACATAAACATGTTAAATTAATTGTACAAACATCAATTATAAAAATATTATTATTATAATTTAGTTGTATCTCATGGAATGAGGAATTCTTATTATGGTTTTCTAAAATATTCTTCATCTAACCATGGGATGACTGATATCATGAGTGTGCAGTGCATACAGGGACATCGGATAAATACTTAGTGGAAGGTTGTGAAGGCATGACACTTGTAGAGAGCATGAATTTGTAGCAACCATTCCAAGTGTTCACACATGTACGTGGTAGCGACACTTGCATTTTACCCTGCACATACTGAGCTAGTTGCTAGACACTTTTGTTACAAATATGATGGCATCCATTCATTCCATAGGTTTTCCATTATGACGCAACCAACATCTCACTCAATTCCAAAAGCACAGATAACATGAAAATTAAACATTGCAACCTACAAATTTATCAAGAGAGTATTATTTATGAGTTCCCTCTTATGTAGAGAGCTCTAAGACATGTGATGTAGATATCTCTTAGAAATGGGGTTGTGGGAGAGAAAAGAAACAATACAAAGCATGAGGTTTTAGTTCAGAACGGTTGGAGCTTTAAGTCTGTGTTATTCCTCAACACAACAGGTTAGAGCTTTAAGTCTTCTTTATTCCGCAGCACACCAGGTTGGAGCTTTAAGTCTTTGTTCTTCTGCAGCACAACTAGGTACGTCATCACCCTCAATTCTTCCCTCCACTTGCATACACAACAATTGAGAGGAATTATATCTAGCAATAAATTTATATTGCGGATAGAGGCTTGCACTGTTTGGACTTCTCACTCCTTGAATCTCAAAGAAATTATATGCATGTTATCATTTACAGAACTATTGATGATATTAGCTTTTTGGGAATTTTTTTAATACCTTGTTGAATGCAGGCTTAATTTTGTGAGAAGAATATGAATTCATGCTCAATGTTGTTAGAAGAATATGAATTCTCACGGAAGCTAGCAATTTTTATGTCAGGTGACTTTGGCCTCAGAAATAAAGGCATCCCTGAATTGCTTCGTGCAGGTGGGAGTTGGCCAGTGCCTAGGAGGTTCATGTAAACAAAGTTTGAGAAAGATATTTTGTATACCTTTACAACTTTCCTTGGACTGTTAAGTTTAGATTATGGCTCTATAATTTCATGGCTATTATCTAAGGTGATTTTAGTTGTTTTTAGATCTTAGTCACTGCAAAAACCAAGTACAATGAAGCTTATAAAAAGGTCTTATTTTTGGCATTGCATGTCCTTGGTTAATTTCAAAATTACAAGGGCATAGTTGGGGAATACAATCATTCTAACAGTTAATTGTAGGAATCAGGTCAAAAAGGAATTCTTCCACTTTCTGTAGAGATTATAAATTATATCTCTACAGGTCAAATAGAAATTATATCTGAATCCATTGTGCACAGGATGATCAAATTGAAATTTATGCTCAATATTTGTGTAAATAACAACACAAATTGTTTTCTACATCTCAACGGAGAAAATGGTACATGAAAGTCCAGTCCAATGAATAATTGATGATCGATATTAAAGTCGGTTCTGCACAACATTATTCATTAGGTATATAAGAAAATGGTTGTAATGGCATCAAATAGAATATCCAGATTTGTTTTGGTTTGGGAAGATTTTGAGTGTAATGAACACTTTGTTATCATTTTAATTGGATGAAAATAATGCCCAAAAAGAAAGCCAAAGAAGAAAAAATCGTATGTGGAGCATACCAGGCATGTTGTTCCACTTATTTTTGTACGAGGATGGTCCTAGTGAATTGATGCAGTTGTGCCCACCATTTTTTGAAGTGTTGAAGAAGCAGTAAACAACTGGCGACAACCCTCGAAAAAATTGTTCTGAATACTTCTTCTAGTTCTGTTTATTCGAGGGATATTGCAGCCAAATTTCCCGAGACACCTTAACATTTCAAAAAATACCTAAGTAGAGTTGCAGTTAAAGGAGCCTCTAACAATAATTCTCCTGAATTGAGTTGAGGATTCATAGTGATGCAACGCTGACGAAGGAAGGAAAGAATTTGTTCGAAGAACTATTTGAAGTTGAGAATATTAACACAATAATATGTCCTAATGAATACCTTTTTCAGGACATGTTTCTAGGTGCAGGTGGAGCCAATCCAACAATATTGAAAGAATCTGCTCCATATGGAACGTAAGATGCAGCGTGATGCAGGAGCATCGTACCCCTCACCAAACGAGCGAGCACGTGGATAAGAGATTATACAGCTGGACAAGCCAGAAAACCTCAAAATTTTGAATTCTACCTACAATTGGATTATTATTCATTGTTGTGCAGTTGGATTATTATTCATTGTTATGCAGGGATAGCAGGACAATTATGGGAAGATGAAGATGAGGTAGTGAGGCTGGGAGGATAGATGTGGGAAGATGAAGATGAGGTGGTGAGGAAAATGGAGGGTACAATGTACAGATCAACTGATTTATTTACGCATTTGACAATGTAGAAATGTTAATCAATCCAGTATGGTTTTGTTCCTCTAGCTTGACTAATTTGAAATGGATTTTTTCCTCTAACTTGACTAATTTGAAATGACACAAATTTGTCTAGGTTGTGGAGACGGTGGCGGAAGTGAAGGTAGTGGAGGCAGTGATGGTATTGGTTTTAATTGGCTTTAATTAAAGCTCAACATTTTCGAAGCAACATTATCATATATAAGAATATATTAAAGTGCCTTGTGTAAAGCCCTGACATCATTTGTCAATTGTGGTGAAATCATTGTATTATATTTAAATCACTGACATATATCATTGCATGTCAATTGTGGTGAAATAATTGTATTATATTTAAATCACTAACATATATCATTGCATTACTGTTAAAGTCGTTCAGAGTATATTTAAAGTTGTTCAAAGCCTATTTAAAGTAGTCAGAACATAATCAATGCTGACCCAAAGTTGTTCAGAGCCTATTTAAAACATATAATTGATTAAAAACTTAGGAATGTAATGAAGTTATAATCTACTAAAAACTTAGGTTATGTACATTCAATAGAATTTATCATATATTCAATAAAGTTGTCAAAGTTTCAAAAGATTAGCTTATCTATATAATGTTGTCAAAGTTTCAAAAGCTTAGCTTATCTATCTATTCTATGCAATAAGACATCCATGTTTTTAGCCAATAGCGATTTCGATAAAATCAATTTAAATATCAACAAAAAATAAACATTTATTTTCTCCTATGTACAAGTTTGGAAAACATGAAGAAATCATAAAGTCAAAGACAAATTAATTCATGGTCAACGTTGTTTCGAATGCTAGAGTCCCTGATTTGCCTTTGACAGGGACTAATAATGTGAATAACTCCGTTTGACCCATAATGTTGATGAATCAACTAATCCATCTCACATAAAGGTGCTCATTTCCATTTCTCTCCTGCCCTCATGTTTCTAATATTTATTCTTCATTCTTTCCTTTTCCATAGAGCCCATGAATATAGTTCATGTGTGTAATTTCTCTTTCCATATTAGATCCATGCTCCTTTGAACCTAGACACACTCCATCCAACCCAAATAGTAGGCAAGGTGAAGTGCAAACTAAGTCAATTCGTGTCAACGTATACAAACCATAAGTTATGGAGAACATATCCAAAGTATGTGTAGCTAGCAATAGACAAAGCATAAAGGAATTGACTAGAGTGAATGAACAGAGGAATCAGATATGAACAGTATAGTCATATAGTGCACGAGAATTTATTTATTTTTGTATTAATCGATTTGGAATTAGATATGAATAGTATAGTCTTATAGTCCATGAGCATTTATCTATTTTCGTATTAATCGATTTGAATTTTTTATATTTTTCCAAAAAATCAAATAGATAATAAAATTATTATTAATGTTATAATTATTATTATTATTAAATTAGATAATAAAATTATTTTAATTATTATGGTTGTTATTATTATTAGGGTTTAATCATTTTTTATTTCATCTCATTTTCACAATGTTGTATAGAACATATATACACAAAAATTCCATGAAGTTAACCTATTAAATTAGAGTCTATCTTTTGTATGGTTATTTATGGAAAACCAAAATACTTAAAATGATTTATTAGTTATGAGTAAGGAGCTATATTTTCACTTTTACCACATGTCTTTAAGTCTTGAGGCATCACGTTTTTCCTTAACATCCAAACCTTACATTTGAGGAAGATAAACTACACAATGGGTGTTTATCTTTTTTGGCTAAGCCCCTTCTTTTCACATGACCATCAACGGTGACTGTATGCCTAACCAATAGTTATTTCGTGATTTCACATTTTAGGTGATCAACTGTGAGTCACCTTGGTTTTCCCAACTCATGAAACTCTGAAATGGAGCCTAGAACAACTTAGCTCCTTCCCTTATCTCCTGTTGATGTGACCACTAGCTATGTCCATGGACCAAGTGTTTGAGCACTTCACGTTTCGTGACTTCGTGGGCCTTCGTCATGCCTGATCAATGGTCTACGATCTAATGGTTCAGATCTTCCTTTGCAACTTGAGACTTCATTCTTTGTTGTGACAGATCAATGGTCTAGAACCCTTTGTGATCTGATGACCCATAACTTTTCGCGACTTCGCATTTCATATATTCTGCAGCAAGTTTCCTCAATTCTCCCAACTTGCGAAATCTAAAATAATCCATATCCGATCAACAATTGAGGTCTCTCTCTTTGATCGATGGTTGTGATCAAATCACAATTTTGCATTTTTTGATGTGGAAGGTTGGCTAACCTTCCTTCTTTCAATTCCCGAACTCGCAATTATGTTTATATCAATGGCCCACAATTCTTTGTGATCTGATGGCCCATATCTTTTCGTGATTTTGCATTTCATAGATTTTACTATGGTTTGCCTCCAAACTCCCGATACGCAAAACTAAAAAATGGCTTCATATCAGATCAACATTCGAGGTCTCCTTTTGATCCAATGGCTATCCTCCACCCTAGGACTTCATCCTTCGGGACTTTGGGGGAGTGTTTATGGTAAAACTCCCGAAGAAAAACTCTTGGGGTGACCTAACTTTTGCGTCACTCGATGACGTGTCATCAACCAAGAAACTGCCATTTGTCACTCGGATTTGTGATTTCCACATACCTGAAATGCTGAATCAACTTGACACTTGTCATTTTTTTATCGTTCCATGTGTCCTTGCTGATGTAGTCTACCACCTGTCCTTGTTGACGTGGTCTACCACGATATAACAGTCATATCTCTCCAGCCATCCAACGGCTAAGATCAAATCATGATTTCAGACTTCGTGATCTCTAAGGACTACTCAACGCAGTTCTTCCAATTCACGATTCTTCTAATCTGATTTATCTGCTTCCACATGTCCTTTGGTTCCAATGACTAGGATTCCTTCGCAGCTTTGGAGTGTTGACTGACTCCTGGGTTTATCCTCCTTACAAATCCACTGGATCTAACGATCGCTAGTCCCTCACACTCCGATCTTATGGGTATCGGTGTTTCTCCCTCTAAGGATTTATGTGGTCCATCTATGTTCCTGAGAATGCTATCTCTCCTGTGATTTGGAAAAATTTTCCCTCGACCCTGACACACACTTGTGCTCTGCATGCAACTCTACGCAATTTCTCCTGAGCTTCCTTTTGTGTCTTTTCTATTGTTCTTTCTATGTGACATATGCATGTAAACCTGCCAACATCATTGTTGTTCTTGCCATCAATGAAAAGCACAATATTCCTGTAAACATGCCAACAATCTACCCCTTTGGCATTGATGGCAACCCTGAACGACTGCACTATTCATATTAAACCTCCAAGGGTAGAATCCACACCTTTTCTCCCCCTTTGACATCAATTCCAAAGAAAACATGCTACCCCTGAGTTATCGCAGTATTTTTCATAGGTATCAAATATTCAACCAACACATACTCCCCCTGATAGGATGGACTCTCTTAGGTTTATAATGGGGTAAAACCCAACTTCTTGCGTAGATATTCAAACTAAGCTTTTGCAAGCGGTTTAGTGAATATATAAGCAATCTGATCTTTGGATGGAATATAATGCACAGAAACCACAGAGTTGGTTACCT
>CBVK0100799944.1:0-10647 GCA_900067695.1 Picea abies
ATAATTTTCATTATTAACTTCTAGTTTCATTTTTCAGCTTCAAAAGTTTTACAAATACTTATCTCTGAGACTTGAGGACAAGTCAATAAATAAGGTTGAGGGGGATAAAGTATACATTTTGAAAACCTTTCAAGCCTTCTACATATGACAACATGCATTTCAAAAAAGGAATTTCATTCAGCAGAGGGACCTGAGAAAAGTATCCATTCCATTTAGCAGAGGGACCTGAGGAAAATATCAAATCCATTCAGCAGAGGGACCTAAGAAAAATATCAATTTCATTCAGCAAGAGACCTGAGAAGAATATCAATTCCATTCAACAGAGGGACCTGAGATACTAAGCAAAAGAAATACAAGAGGAAATTTATCAAAATTTAACACTTACAACAACATTCCATCCAGCTTCAATCAGGCAAACACAATGGGCAAACAAGTAGTATACATTTTCCTTTTTAATGCTTTAAGTTTGGGAAATTCTTCATAAGATAAGCAATGATAAATATCCTATCTTTCCTTTCCCCTACATCTCTTTTTATCACTCCATTTTCATATATCCTCAAAAGCATAAAAAATGGTACTCAAAGGAACCAATTTTGGTTTCCAAAGGAGTTATAAGGAAGGATCGGGTTTCAGATACAAACACATTTTTTTTAGCTGTAAAATGCTCTGTTTCTGAAGACATAAGTTGCATACATAGACTGAATTGTTGTTTGCATAGATTAAAGGTTGTTTGCATATACATTTAAAAAGGGGTCATAAGAAGAAGGTTTCATGCTTGATGAAGAGGATGGTTACTCAAGGAAACGAATTAAGGAGTTATAAGTCAAGTGAGCACATTTTCTAAAAAAAAAAACATTTCTTATGATGATTGCAACGAGGAGGGAAAGTACAAAGGTACAAATACAACATCACCTTCAGCTATGATCGCTGTACAAACCCATTTAAAAAAAAAAAAAATGATAAAAACCCTTGTCTAAGTCTCCTCCAACGATTTTTCTCCCTTCATAAAAAGTGATACGACTCAAACAATTTTCATATTGTTGTGTCTCACTTGCACGCTCCCCAGACTCGAACCGCCGACGCACTCTTGTGTACACTTACTTCCATTTCAAATTGCATGCTCTGTTTCACCACACCAGCGCCATTCCAAATCCCTATGCTCTATCAAATTGTTCCCTCCTACGCCTTCCTATCCCGAAATCTCTGATAAAAACGAATTGTATGTTGACAATTTCACTGTCAACATACAATATTCTTGCCCTATGGAAGAAAATGCGGAAGTTGAAGGAGATACGTGGTGAGCAAAGGCAAGAGAACGTATTCAAATAGGAGTCGGCCAGTGAAGGTAAGTTCGAACTCAAATAATTGTACAACTAAGTGCAAAATTCAACTTCCTGTGGTACATTTTGAAAACGAGACAGTTCATTTCTAGCAGAGGCCGATTGTAAGAAGGAAAATTGAGCTGGAATTCAACAAGAAGCCTGAGAATATTTTCGAATTACTAGGTATGCCCTTGCATATAAAAAAAAAAATTGATTGAAGAACAAAGAGCAGCTTAGAAATTTGAAAAATATGAGATTTCCTTTGCTTTTGAACAGAAAAATCTTATTGAAGACCATGCACAAAATTAAATCCAAACAGAGTCTGGAAGTTTAAAAAAAAATCTCGGTCAAAAGAATTGCAGGGTTGAAACTTTTAGACCTCCTTTTTATAAACAGTGGAAATATTTTAGGGTCTTTCTCTTAAAACTTGGAAGAATGGTGTCTAGATATGAACCAGGGAAGCTTGTTACATCAGAAATTCATAGGGATTGTATACAAATTTTGAAGCAAAAATAGTGGATAGGTTTCTTTGAAAAATTTGATGGATCTTGTGAAGAAGTTGCTTTAGAATTTGCTCACTCATTTGATGGGGAAAGGGCTACTATTGGAAACCTTACCATTAGGATCTTTGAAGATATCATTGCACATGTCACTGGACTTCCTCAAATAGGAGAAAGATATTTCAAAACTAAGCATTTCAAAGACAAATCATGGCCATCTTTTATTTCCAGATCGAGGGTAGCAGCAGTAAATTGGAAGAAGGGAATTCCAAGGAGTTGGTTGATTCATCCTTGGGATGAATTAGCATATCTCATACAGAAATTTATAACTTGTGAGGAAAGATTTAACATCATCTACCTATATCACATTAAGCTACTACAACACTTAAAAGGTGACTGTGAAATCAACATGCCTTATTTTCTACTGCAAAGCCTTTCTAAGATGGCTAAGGCTGTCCAAAAACAAGGGAGGAATATAGAAAAGAGTTTATATCACTGTGGCTTTATTAAAATGATCATTATATATGAACTACAGAAGCAAAAATTGACTTGGCAGTAGTTTATCATTGAAAATGGTTTTGAAACAATAAAGGAGGAAGAAGAAGAGGAACAAATCTTGGTTGCGACCGATGATGAGGAAGAAATATAGAACCCCAAGGTAACAAGCTCAAAACCACCTATGGGGAGGAGAAGAACAAGAGGCATGGTGAAAAAGGAGAAACTATTTGAGGAAAAAGACAAGATTTTTACCACATATGAAAGAAAATCAAGGAAACGCCAACAAGTTCAAAGGGGCCAAATACAAGAAACTGATGATGAAGCACAACAAGCACAGTATGCACATATTCAGACTCTAGAGGCACAATCATTGGAAAATGATGGTTTTGAAGAACAAGAAAATTTCACATATGAACAAATGAGAGAAGATGTGGAACAATTAATTAAAGACATGAAAGAAGAAACTCAAATAGAAGAAGTGGTTGGTGGGTCCACATCAGAACTTGATAGGAAAAATAGGAAAATGAAGAAAATGAAGAGAAAAATCAAGGAAATTGAAGTCCTGGAAAGATACATAAAAACAGAGAATGAAATGCTAAGGACTCAAAGCCATAAAACACAGGAGGAGAATGAAACTTTGAAGAAGAAGAACAAGAAGCTTCAAAAGAAAAACAAGTTAATCTCCAAACAAGCCTATAAGTGGTTTCAACAGAAAAAGGCATATAAAGAGAAATATCAAAGAATGAAAGCTCTTCATACGGCTCAGGTTAATGTGGAGACATTATTGCAGGTAGCAGAGGTGGCAGAAGATCATTGACAGAGGTTCAGGGACATTTTTGTGCATGAGGACATGCAAAGACTTCCTCTTGGGGGAGATGTTGAGTACATTTTTATGCTTCCTTTTTACTCTATAAACTACACTTTTGACTCTATATCCATCCATTTGGCCTTCATTTCATTCCATATTTTCCATAAAACATCTTATGCAAGGTATATTTATCATTCTTTAGCTTAAGAATTGAGTTTTCTAAATTTTGACATTAAAATTGAAAATTTATCAGAAATTACAGGATTTGACTAAATCTTGTAATTGCTCCTAGGTTCGTGTACTTGCAGGACACCTAGGTGAAATATAAGACTTGGGTTGTGATCCCCGATGTACAAGGATGGATGATGAGCTATCAACTTCGAGATCCGAGCCTTCCAGATGTCTGGTCAACGTTGGTCAAACAGGGCCACTTCAGCAGAAAATACCCTGTTTTAGCCTTAAATCATGGACAATTTTGGATTTTCGTGGGATTTGGTCATATATTATGGATCTAAAGGGGGCATTCAACCTTCCTAGAATATATTGGGGATATGATCATGATATTTAGGAGATTTATTAGCATTATTAGTTTTAAAACTCTTGTATAAATACTCTAAAGCATAGACTAGTATGACAACCTTGAATGTGAATGAAGAAACTTTGGAATTTGCAATCTTGAGATCAGTTCTGCATTTTGTTCTTGATAATTCCTATGATATGATGATGTGAATGCTTCTGGAGCTCTTTCTTAGATAAGACAACTCAAGTGTACAAGTGAAGCATTGGAGGGCCCCCTTTGCCAAACTAGTACACTCTTCCTTTATGTTCTTTTCAAGTAATCTTTGATACATGTTTTAGATTAGATCTTGTTGTAGATGAGTATATTCTTTGTTGTAGTTATATGAATTCCATATTTAAGTAGAATTCTTAATGTTTCTAAGCCTTACTCATGTTGTGAATGATTTCTTGAATAAGAATTCAATGTGTAGTTTGCTTTCAAGCATTAGGATAATCATGAATGCTTTTTGAGTTATTTACGCTTTTAGTAATTTTGATTTAATTTGATGATAGTTGCTAATGAATGAAAGAAGATATCAAATGCATCTCTTGAATAAGAGTTTTGTCCTTCTAGCATTAATAAGCCTTAAAACTAGTTTGAACATCTCTTGAATGCTTACTGTTGATACTCTTTAGGAAAACAATTGTTGATTACTGTTATGAGATCTATGAATAGGACTTCTGAACAGAAGCTTAGCATCTCTTCCATATTCATCCCTTAGAATAGGTTTTGGTTTATTCCCATTAAAGAATAAAAGTTATCTCTAAATCCATATATTTTGGATGTGCCTCTAAGTCTTACAAACACCGGATTGACAATCATTTGCACCCTAATTTACATCAGTAGATTGGAGCCTAACATTCCTGACATGTGGTTAACTACATTTCCCCCTTGTCTCTTCCATTACATACTGCCATTTGAACTTTTTTAAACCTCTGACCAGAAAGAGGTTTGCAACATTATGCTTCAGCAACTTAAAGAGCCACCCTTGACCTCTGGTTTCATGTGTTAGAATTTTATGCTTGTTCACTTTTATTAACTTTATTTATCATTTCATATTAGCAGAAGCATAATTGAAGCATAAACCATATACAATAATTGCAGTATATAATTATGATCACAAGAAGAAAAACCATGTACAAGATACACAAGAATTTATCCTGGGAAACCCTTCTGCACAAGGGAAGAAAACTCAACAACCTTTCACTAGAATATTTTTTTCAAGAGAAGATACAAGAGCAGAAGAAGAATAGTGTTACAACTCCAAAGATAACGCACTAGTCCAATATAGAAAAATACACAAGAGAGAAAGATATCTAAGTGATGCTCTACCAATGAGAGATAGCTCTCCTATATATACATGTCCAAAGTGTGAACTGTCACGTCCAAGTGGTGTCTTTAGCAGGACCAACTTGAACCTTTTGTCTTATGTGCCAGGCTTGGGGCCTTCTCCTTCTCTTGACATCATAGTGAAATGTCTAGGAAACTGTTTGGGCCGACTTCTTATTATGGGTCTTCATATTTACTTTATTATTTCTAAGGGTCAACTTCTCTTCCTGGAAATTAAATTTCCACTTTATTATTTTCCTGTGGGATGAATTCTCTTCTGGGGTGTTCTTCAACCATTCAATGGTCTTCCTTTGACTTCTGGAATCTTCTTCTTCTCTAAGAAAAGTTATCCAATAAGGAATACCTCCCGTTGCTACCAAAACATCAACAAACACTAGCCAAGATAAAACTTAAGGGTATAGCCACTCCTAACCATTAAGAAAAACCTTGAATGATTCAAAAAAACAAGAAGGATGATTTTGAGGGAGGGGATAACCACTCTTAATCCTCTAGGTTTTTTCAATATCTAAGAAGCATCAAGATAACATGCAAAATTACCAGTCTAATAGAGAAACTTTCCAAGATAAACCATAAGAAACACTTGAACTTGCAATAGAACACTTACTAGGACAAGTCACATGCATGAGGAAACCCGAGTCAACAATATCATCCATCAAGTAGAGAAAAACACCTTCCAAACAAGTGCATATAAGAGGCTCCAAGAAAAAAAGAGTAGAGCGAAAAATTTTAAGAAGAGAGATCTCACAAGTGTGAGAAGTTGTGATGATGATTTGACAAAGTGAGCTCTCTCTATATTTATATTAGCTAACCAAGCATTAATGTCCAAAATAATGAAGTAAAAGGGCATTAATCCATGATACAAGTGGGGTCTATCCCTCAAATAGCCTCTAAGAATGATAATACATGCAAATACACCACAATAGGGTCACACATGTGGTGATGTCAAGATCCCAAAGGGTGAAGAGAGCCTCCTAAGGCCACATGTCATTGTCAAATGGTGCAAGCAAGGTGGAATATCCTCATCAAGTGCCATGTTACATCTCAAGCCATCAAATGGCATCCTAATGGAAAGTAAGCCCCACCATCATCAAAAGCCTAGCGCATGGTGTCATTATCAAGAAACCTAGCGTCCAAGGTGGGGTGAACATGCATCACTTATTTGAGTAATGTTCAAGCAAAACCAAGTGCAACGTCCTCCATCAAATGTTAAGCAAGGTGTGGGGTACACTGTCCAAGGTATGGGCTTCATGTCCATCTTCCTGTCATCATGACCATATTTTCAAATAATGGATCATATTTCCATTGTCTAGGGTCCAGGAGGTGTGAGATGATGTCTCTGAAGGGGTTCAATCATTGGGTGATCTAATTCTTTGCATCACACATGACATATCCAATAGAGAGTGCACAATGTCTAGGGTGAAAGTATAAGATTCCCTCCAAAGAACCATGTCAGGTGCACTAAAGTCAATCAAAACCCATTGAACCAAGTAAGAACAACAATCATGAGCTACAATAATCCTAAGAAGCATATAATGTAAGCCATCAAGTAATGAAAAATCCAAATGAACAACTCGTATTCGGTATCCCTTTAAAACTTAACAAAATCCCAAGACTTTATGCACTTTGGAAAGTTTAGGTATGGGAGGGCCATCAAAGGAACCTATTAGGTGTGCAACTACCCAAGTAGAGAGATATTTCCTAGGAGAACCAATCAGAGACATGTAATGAATGTGAGGTGGTCATGGGGTTTACTTCTAGGCATGGGGCATTAACATGCAAGAAAATGTATGGAATCACCTACATGAGTGCCTTTGTAGAGGAAGCACTTGGCGATTTAATTACCCTTTCCTCTGCACCTTTTGCATTTCGAACCGCTTCTTTTGTTTTTTTCTTCATTTTTTATTTGGTTTGTGAGTCCCCTTTAAAAGGTTTCAAGCATAACACTTCCATTGCTTTCAGTTGGGATATATTCAAGTCATTTTTTATAGATGAATGTGTTTATTCACATTAGGACTAGGGACGATCGTCATTAATGAGGGGGTAGAGGTGAATTGTGGACTCATGGATTTTAATTGTCCTAATCATCCCATTTTTTCCTTTTTTCTCCCAACTGCAGTCTACCTATGGGCCTTTAGCCCCTTCCTCTCATAAGAGAGTGAGGTACATGTATTTTTGGTGTACATGTAACCACATTACCCAAAATGTGGGAGAATGGAAGGATCATGGATGGAAAAGTGGTAAGTATGATTAGAAATGGTACACTACCTCTTTCAAGGAACCACTAGCAGTGCACCTTTTCCCCATGAGTGACAACATATGACTAAGATGCCCAAGATGGCCACCAAGGTGAAACAAGGATAAAAGTATAACTTCTAGGCTCATAATCCATTATCCAACTTCAACTTATGATCCTTATTTAAATTCCCAATGTATTAAATATGGCACTTTACATGAAACAATGACTAATGTACCTCATAATGTGTTGGCGACCATCTCCCAATGAGCCTTGTTGATTGAGTGTGATGAGATATGATGGTGAGGAAGAGGCATCTGAGGGGATGTTGGGTTGCTCTCTTTGGACATGTTGATCATCATCATCGTCATGATCATTTTCTTCATTGTGGGCCATGAGACACTCCTCTAGCTACCCGTAGGCACGAGGGTGTAATAGGCCCAATGAGAGGCAATGGAAAAAATGTATTGGAGAGTCAAAGTAGGAAATGGTTACCACGAAAGCATGCAGATATTGGTCTCACCTTGGATATGCCCAAACACACTTGTTGTAGATGAGAGAACGTAATTTCCATGCTATGCATGCTTTCTTTACCACCAAGAGAAAAATGGTCATTATCCCATAATGATTCAAGCAACAAGACATGGAATGCAATAAAATGAAAATAGAGTAATGAAATGATAAAAAATCATCTACATTGGACTCATGTAAACATATTACTCTAGGGGCAACCATCTCATAAGAGTTCTATCACCCTAAGACTATTCTCTTAGATGATTTTGAGAACTAGCATATGCCATGAAATTTGAAAATATTTTGCAGGTGTCATCCATGGAAGCATGTGTGTAACGAAAATTTCCATACATTTTTATATGATTTGTATTCCCCTTTTTACAATAATGAGCTTCCTACTCGTGTTATAAAGAAATCCCCAAAGACTTCCAAGGAAAAATTTATGAGCTAAATTTTACCATTTGGGTAATTTTCCATTTTCCCTAAATAGATTTATAGTATTTTTTTAATATATTTTTTCTGTTTTTATTATTTTTTTAATTAATATATATATATATATATTCTTCAAAAAAAATTATATTATATATATATTTTTAATTTCTAATTTATTTTATTTTTCATTTTTTGTTTTGTTTTTCTCTTTTACGATTTTGTTTGCAACAATAATGGGCTTTCGAATCTTGCTTTCTAAATTGTTACATTTTTAAACACGAAAAAAAATAGAATGATAGCACATTTTTTTGATTCGGTAGTTGGCCTTAAGATTTTGGTTCCAAGAGTATTGATCATCAAAGCTATGATTTCAAAAAAATTGCAATTTAATGCCTCAAAAAAAAAAGAGTGCTACTAGGAGCATCGATTTTTTATTCAGGGGTTGATTTTAAGGTTTTGGTTGCAACAGTACCTATTGTCAAGTCCGAAGGTTTCAAAGAAGTTGTAGTTTTAACCACAAAATAAAAAAATAAGGGTGCAACAAGTAGCATCGCTTCTCAAAACAAGGATAAAAATAGCCACTAAATGTGACCTCTAAAAATCCAATAACTCTAGAGGGTTCTCTTCAAGTCAATAACTATGTTATTAGAGGAACTCGAAGCATGATTTTAAGATATTGCACAAATTTGCCAAAATTTGTAGGTCCCTTTGCAAGAACTATAAGATATTAAGTATGTAGATATTATAACATTCTCAATGGAAATGGACATTAAAATTCTTTCCCAAATACAAATGATCAATGACACCATAAATAAAACAAAAGATAGTTTTATTGATAAATCATTACAAATCTAATGTAAAGTGTTTGAACAAATCAATTTACCATCAACTATCTATAAGATGGAAATGAAACTAACAATCATTTTGCACACTTTTCAAGACAATTATGTGTTATTATTCCACTGTTTGACAATGTTTTAATCATGTTTCAAGTCCACAAATATTATACTTTTAACTTTTATGAACATCTTCTAAAATCAACATATAGTCAATCAATGAGCATAATTAATAATAATTAATCTATGATAAACAATAACAAACCATACTAACGTATATTATACTAGTAAGGAACAAAGATCTATATGAATAGATACTAATTAGAGTAATTAAATACATAATTCATAGTGGCATGCATACAAGGGACTAACCACCCTCGGATTATCCCATGTTATAAAATCAGTTTTGAAGAGTAATTTAATTAGTATTATTAAATAGTGTTTTAATTTTAATATCGACATCCATAACACATATTTTATAACATTATTATTGTGAAATAGAATACATTTTTGTAAATAAAAGCTATTACAATTTTATTTATAAAAAATATAATTCATAAATAAAGTTTAGGGTTTTTAATAATTTAGTATACAAATGTTTATAAATGAAACAACTATTTCTCATAATTTCAAACAACTAGTCTTATATGAAAGAGTGTATGGAAACAATAAAAATAAATTGAAGCATAGAAGCATTGAACTATCAAAGTAGAGAGATTTCAAAATGCTAAAAACCAAAAAACAATTATGAAAGAATGTTGTTTTAATAATGAAATGAAAATCTTAACCATTATTTGTGAAAGCATAAATGTCAATTGAGTTTAACCCAAGTGGTTTGTGCTGAGGGGTGTTCCCCCCACCTAGGTTCAATTCCCGCAAGTGACATGTTGAACTCTTAAATGAGCAAGCTATCGAAAAAGCCTCAACGTTCTACAAAATCTGGTTTACACTGGGTACCATCCACAAAATTAAGGAAGTGCCTAGTGGGTTTTCCCATGTTCTATTCCAAAGTTTGAAAAAAAAAATATAAAAGCATAATTTTTTTAAAAAGAAAATAATATTAAAGGAAAATTAAATATTAATATACACAAATACAACATTGATATCTATTTTAAAGATTTCAAAACAAAAACAACTTATTCCCAAATTATCATTTTCTACATATGATTCTCAATAATATTAATATTGTTTTGAACATGATTATTTATGCACTCCCATATGTTGATTTTATTTTCACATTATTAAAAAAAAATTGAATATTGTTTTGCAATTTTAAATTTGTAACTTTGCTTCATAAATGTAATGAAGTATTCTCTATTATGTCCTATTTAATAATTTAAAAACTATCCAGACCCACATGTATCACAATTCCCATGGAGTATTACCAGTTGTAGCAAGAAACATATTAGGAGTTCACAGAAGAATTATATCTACATATTAGGAAAAAGTTCACAGAATAAGTATATGATCTATAACCTAAGAAGATACAAGTACGTATGCTAGGGAATAGTCCATGAACCATTAATACACTCTTATGAATAACATCACTATGTCATATAATGTAAAATTCGAGTTGGATTATGATACAAAGAAAAC
>CBVK0100799945.1:0-10647 GCA_900067695.1 Picea abies
TGAGCTTGTAGGCATGGTCAAGTAACTCCTTGACACTCTGGATCATTCTAGGGTCTGGAATTGGTCCTCCAGACACAATTTCTCCTCACACCCTCGGTCCAAAGACCACTCAACTTGCCCATCTAGGCTCAGTGTCGAAACCGTGGGCTCTGATACCAAATTGCAACACCACTTTTCAGTGACAAGGCTTAATCGCTCTGATACCAAATTGTAAGACCCTTTATGTTACCATACTTCGTGGAAATATAACACTCACTCTCAGATTATAAAACAACATGCATTTAAGTAATGAAACACATTTAGAGCTCAGAGTAAGTCTTAAAAATTACTGCTATCATAATTTTAAGCATGGCATTAGCATTACTTCATATGCACGACGTAATACATGATAATTATAAATACACAAACATACAGAAACATAAATTAAAACATCATCTGGTACTTATCTTAGATACAATAGTAGTTCCACCGACCAGGTGCAGGCCTTCCAGGAACCTCCCAGCCTTAGACCACACTGCTCATCAACTCAGCAGTGGGTCACCCACGATCTGGGAGTAAGCTCCATCCCAAGGCAAAGAATCCTAGGCTAGGCTGAGGTTACAGGGAAAACACCAGTCACAAGGAAGGAATTCTCTCCCAGGAACCACTCATATTCACTGCACCCACAGACTCTCTTTCTCCACATGCCTGTTCCACCCCAGGAGTATACACATTCACTATCACCTACACAGTCCTTCGGCTTCTAACCTCCCTTGCCTTGGGTTTCAACAACAGGCCGGACCAGAAGTCTCCAAGCTCTGTGGCAGCTATAGGGTTCCTTCCAGGAGTTATCTCCTTCCTGTGCACACTTTCTCACCTGGAGAGAATCGCTTACAGGCCAACAATCTGTTACCAACCTCAATCACCTTTCTCACCTAGAGAGAGTGTTGTACAACTGGACAACAAGCCCCATGCAGGCCAACACTGCGCGGCCACAACAACCAATGGGGAAAACAGACATGGGCTTTCTAACAGGTTCAATAATGGCAGATGGTCTCACGGATATGGCTTCGGACAAGACTCCATGCATAGGCTCGATGCTCAGACAACGAATGATTTGGCTTTTCAGAAATTAACACATAGACTTTTCTTGTTCAGAAGACGTAAGGATTATTCTTGCAGAGGTCGGAATGGTTGTACTGTTCAGAAGATTGGATCGAATGGAGGAGAACCCCCATCACGGCTCATCTCAACCCCTTTATTTGCATGGGTCAGGGTTGACATTTTTCACCAATGCAACTGCATGTGTTCCTTCAGCTTGCGTTCCTTCCATTTGGAAGTTGCTTGTCCTTCCAAAAGAACATAGGATAAGACATATTATTCACATGTCTTTTGGAATAATATTAAATTATTATTCCCAAGGATTAAGCCCCCTAGGCTTAACACTTAGCCCCTTTTCCCACCTTTCAACCCCTAATCCCTTGCCTTCTCTATGGATGCTTAGTCCCCCATCACTCATTCATCGTGTCGGCCTGCACATGGCGGTGTTTATATTTTATTAATGTGCTACATACATATAAGTACAAAATCATGCCCTTGGCCTACAACCCTTAGGCTTTCTGGCCTAACAGTCACATAAGCCCACTGACTTATACAAACATGGCTCACCAACCTATAACACATATTTACAATTCATTTCATAAACTAGATTTACAAAGGGCTCGGCCTTGGGGACACTATAAGAATGTTCAAATATTTCACATGCAATTGGTGTTGTCAATAGACACATGGCAAAACTAGGAAAAGAGCATGACAAGTGGAAAAACAAGGTAAAGAGCATGGAAATGGGTGCTTAGATATTAGAGAAGCATGAGTATACCTACCTTGGATGTACTGATTTAGTTTGTGGTTATGTTGATTCACTAGATTTGGACAGGAGAAGATCTACCCCACGTTCAAGTTATTGATGGTGTGCATACATGTTCAAGTAACTAGTATAATTAGAGAAGCTACGGTGGTCTTTGGTTTCTCTTGGAAGTATAATTAGAAAAGCTATGGTGGTGTTTGGTTTCTCTTGGTTTGCACTAGAGATGATGATTGATTTGTTGGGAAAGATATAAGAAAACTGTTGTCAAGGTGAAGACTGTTGGGTGGTGAGAACACACCTTACGTTACTACTCTTTGGAGGATTCTCAAGAGTTTGGCATTCCGTATGTATGAAAATGGTTGAAATTTTTATTGTTTAAATGTAGAAATCATTGCCCCATTTCGTTCTTACTTATTTTATGACATGTTATCATTGTTTTTATATTTGTCTATAAATTCTGGTTGCAGGCTCGGACCCAAAAACCCCAACAATAATGCGCCAATACTTTATCCCAGATAATTTGGGAAGCTGCTTAAAGGTTAGACCACGCTCGTATTAAACAAAAAACAAAAAACTTACTTTAAGGACCTTCCGAAGAAGGCCCTGTGTTAACAATGACCATGACGTGGCGTGTTCGAAATCCGAAATCCCAAATATTTATTATAACAACCAAATTCTTTCCTTAAATTTCAGCATTTTGTATGCCCTGATTGCTTCTTCTGTCCTCTCTCATTGTAATCAATTCAAATGTTTACGCTGAACTGTCGTTTCCCGGTCCAATACAAGCCGATTATCGTTATCCAATCATGATGCAGGCGCTAGTTTCCGCATTTTTTCAATATCATTATTCGTGGATGCATGACCGATTGTGGAAATTTTTCCAAGCAAAATCGGCATTGTTCCCATTGAGCACATTGATGGTTACGTAATCTCTCATTGAGATAATTGGAAGATTACCATAAGCATGGGTTTACTGGTATGCGCTCTCTGCGCCGTGTCCGCAACAACGCATTTGGCCCTCTTCTAGTTGCCTAGTGCGTGGTTTCATTGGGCCCAGGAACAACGTACGCGTAAACCACTTGGGTTAGTTGTCGGTCCTCTTCTCATTGCCTAGTGCCTGGTTTCATATGTCTTAGCCGTACATGTAAACCATAAACCATGTGTGTTAGCCGTACTATTTGTTTATGAGAATAATGCAGGTGTAAAATTACCCGATGAAACAATTAGGCAGTTGGCAATACTCTATATAAATTTTATACAAATTTATATGACCTAATTCTTGAAAAAAACTATTTAATAGAACAATTAGATAAAACCAAACTCAATTGATTGACAATTAGTTAGTTAAGAGAACGACTATTAGACATCTATGCATGGTCCATTTCCAAATTTTAACCTTTCGATATGAATCACTTAAAGTCATGTCTAATAGAGAGGGGTTCGATAATCACACAGAGGCAGAGCATCAACTGTCGCTATGGGGTCGTATATAGGTCGTTGATGTCCTAATAGAAATACTCAATCCAGCTCAACGAATGAGCTTTTTGTTCCTACTTGTCACGGGGAAAGATAGAGAGCTAAATTTTTTAACCCTTTCTTTCTGTTTGTCCGGTTTTACCATGGAAAAAGTACTTTTCAGAAATCGCACCCAGATCCCATTAAGGTGCTTCCTTTGACAAAGGAATAAGAATCGCGAACAAAATTCTCAAACTTATGTTGCAATATCGGTAACTTATGTTGACGTTCTTTGTTGTTTTCTTGGGTTTAAATCTGCCCTGTAAGTTGTTTTGAGCATCGCATCCAATCCAACATGCTCATATAATTCTCTTTGACACTTAGTGAGTGCATAAGCTGTACAGTTCATGCATTGCATATGATATCATGAAAATCACAATTGCATTCCGCTTAAAAGATGAGAAAACTTTTTGCTCGATAGTCTGATTGGATAAAACTAGCGCATCAACATAATTGTGGTAGCAAATAGGCAATTTAGGTTTGCTGTACATTTTTCATTGGAAAGCACATTTAGGTTTGCTGTACATTTTGGATCGGAAAGCACATGGGCAATCTAATTTGGCATCCATTAAATTTGTTCATACTTAATATAAACCTTAATACTAATTTTAATTAAGTATTTTCAAAATCCTTTAAAAGCTTCCATTCCATTAGCACCATGAAATTTTGAATACCGCATTAGCACCATTAACCGGTAAGCAGCATTATTTGAAAAAAAAATCATCCTTTAAAAGCTTCCATTCCATTAGCACCATGAAATTTTGAATACCCCATTAGCACCATTAACCGGTAAGCAGCATTATTTAAAAAAAATATCTGGCACTCAGCATTATTTTTAACTCTCCACTCATGCAACATTAATAGGTAAGCAGCATTATTTTTTTTTAAAGTTTGGCACGTACCATTATTTTTAAGTCTCCACTCATGCAACATTAATTTTAAAAACACACTCAAAGCCTGTAAAAAGTGGAGCTGATGGAGCGAAGACAGGAAGGAGGTGCAGAGGCAGTAAAATATCTCAATGTCAAGTGAATCGTCATTATTAGAACCATTTTTAATAACAAATTGACATTTTTTTGTTATGAATAATTTATGAGCATATAAAATCTTTTCCATTAAAAATTCCTCTATGATTAAAAACCCATTAATTCGAGTTATTTCCAGTAATTTTATGCCAAGTAATTAAATCCATCTTCGAAAATGGAGGATTATCATCCTCGTAGGTTTTTGGAATGGCTGTTTTGAACAAGCGTTAACATCATGCTTAGTTTCATGCTTAGCCTTTGCATTAAATTTTTCGAGCTTTTAGAATGTATACATTTTTTAAATTATTAGTAATCTGATCAAGATAATTCATTGATTTAGTAGCAAAAATCTCTTGCCAGCTTCACTATTTTCAATGTTTTAAATGTTAACATATTCAAAGTTTTGATCATGTGTAGTCTTTTTGAATTTTTATTACTTTTATTTAAATAATTAATTATTAAGTACACTAGCTTGACGCCCTTAAACAATCTTGACATCCTTAAATGTTTACTTAAGTGTGACAATACATTTTCCTTCCATTTTTTGATACAATGTTCTATAAAGTGAATTTGGGAAATATTGTTCTCCGCAGTAATTATTGGTTCACTGGTTGTTGTTTGCTGTTGGTTCATTGGATGTTGCTTATTGTTGTTTGCTTGAACTTTGCAAAGTTGAGGTCCTACAACTCGAGTTGGACCTCTTGGTGCATTGTCATTGGTTTGTTGTTTGCTTCTTCCTCTTATTTGCTTCAAATTTGCAAGGTTGAAGTCCTGCACCCGCAGTTCGATCTCTTCTTGCACTTTGCAGGGTTGAAATCCTGCACTCTTGTTTGCTTCAACTTTGCAAGGTTGGTGTTGTGCATCCGCAGTTGGACATGTTGTTGCAATTTGCATTGTTGAGATTCTGCACCTCGTTCCCCATTCACGAGTAAGCTTCAGTACCATGGTTTCACTCCTATTCTTTGTTTGTTGTTTACTATTTGTAGTTTGCACGTAAGAATTTTCAATACTAGGAAGTGTTGAAGATCAAAATAAATGTAGAAAAAAACTAGAAATAACACCTGAGTGAAAATGCTCTTACAGATTATCCTTATGTGTGACTACTTGGATCAAAGAAACACGAAAGTATTGCTATTCCCGAAAAGTGTTTAAAAAGAAAGCTTGTATCCTTTGCATGTCAATGTTATACATAACCCACCTCTGTTAGAGCCATACTCACATTAAAAAAAGGAAATGGGATGTTCTCCTCATCTTTTTGTTCCTGAAACCACCATACGTTTAGTGCATTTTTTAGGCAGTCCCGTTCACATCTGTCGACTTTCATGTCTTAGATATCATACCATGGCTCTTTGGAAAATGGAATTGCAAATGGATTTTCCAAACGAATTCATAGTTTTATTGCAGAGCAAACATCTACGAGGACCTTGCAATCCCTTCTTTGAGACAAAACCACATATAGTTGTTAGTTTTATGCTGGAATTTGGGTCTTCCAAAGAATCTTCCATCACCATTTCCACATCTTGGACTCATCTTGTGGAAATAATTCTTTGTAACCTGAATTGATAGTTCATTGATCTGTCTCAAGATGAGTTCCCGAGTGCCCAATTTTAGAATATATTCTTCATCTTCTAAGATAATTCAAACATTTTAGAATATCTTCTTTATCTTGTAAGATAATTGAAAACTTAAGAATTTGTGCTATGTGTTGGTTTTGTTCTTGTGGTAAAAGTCCATGATGCCTAATTCTTCCTCTTTTGTTTATCCCACATACCATCTATGTGAGTTTTCTTGGTGGGAGACATCAACAAGTCATTTAAGATCTGTTTGGTGTTGATTTTTGAAGTGTGGGGATGAAATTAAATGATGAATAGGATTGTAAATCTATATACAATGGCTACTGAAATGCTTATAAGATACATAACTAGAATAAGTTCAAAAATTATATGTCTTAAATACTCAGTCTTTCTCTTTTATATGGTTGAACACTCACTATAGCTTTGTTTGTTTTTCATATGCTATAGCAACCACAGAGAATTGAATTTGAAATGAAAAAGGTGGAAGGATACATAGCATAATTGGTATGCAGTTCCGAACTTATATTTATCTTTTTTTTGCTATTTGCATATTATATAAAGATAGCTAAGAAACATCTTGAAAATCACAACTTAAAAGATGAAACAAGTTATAGATGTTGAGTAGTATCAAATAAATACAAAAATTCATTGTACATGACAACATCGAGCATGTATTGCATAACAATGTCTCTTTTAGATTAGATGAGTGCATTCTCATACTGTGGGAGATTGCATCTTCGATGCATTTCAAGTTCTATTTCATTTTCGTTATTCCTCGACGGAGTGCAATGGATTGATGGATAGTTTCTTGGCCTGTTTATAAAATGGAAGCATTGAGGCATTAGAGTCATATCAATGCGAACTCGCATCTGATTTTATATTCCAATTGCATGGAATACATGTGAGTATGCATTTTTCAAAGATGTGGTCGTCTGCATGTGCAACTCTGCCTCCACATGAGAGATGACTTTGGGGATATACATTTTGTATATGGTGGTTGGCCAAGTGGCTGAATATATTAATTGGAATTTGGTCATTAACAAGAAAAATAAGATATCTATTATTCAACAAAACTGCATCTAGGGATCCATATTGCAACTTGTTCCATGATGTCAATCCTCTAAGTGGTCATTATGAACCACTACTCTATCAAAAATTGGTCATATGCAATCTTGGAGGACTTGATATTTACTTGTCCCTCACCTACAAAGACCTTCAATCGCATTCGAAACGAATTATGCATCATATACACTCCCATGGATTGCACATAGCAACAATTATTACATATACCTGTGGAGATAGTTTGTTCAATGCAATTTGTTATTTGATAGAAACAGAGTTTGATGTGCACTCACTGCTTATTAACACTTGCTATCCTTTTGCAATGCAATTATAGGTGGCAGTCAACAAGTGTTTAACTGCTTGCATGAACACCTTCTACCATATCTCATAGAAATTATGCCCACAATTGGAAGTTGGAAAAAATACCTTGTAAACATGGCAATGCCATATGAGAAAGGAAATATAGAGGGTGGCAGATTATATTTACAATGGATATCTATCATATTCAGAGTAAATATTTAGGTTCGGTTAACCCTATCACATGGTATTGTCCATTCTTACCGTATTTATTCAAACTACAATTGAACAATTGACATCATATCGTCGAAAATAGATATGCCACACATCCATTATCAACCTTCGATAAGAAATACTTCAAGTTCAAGATCCATTTTCCATGCCACCCAAACTACATCGAATCTGCATAAGTGTCGCATATTGTCTAATCATGATGAAACTCATCTCAATTGTCATAAGGTCATAGAGAGCTGAAACAAAAAATGTAGACTTACTTATCAAAACTTGAAAAGGGTTATACGTGAAAGAAATGAATGCATTGGTACACTTCCTTATAAACATACGAGTTTTAAAATTGATCATCATGAGGTGAAAGGGAGCTCGACCAAAAACACAAACTCACATATCACGATCACATTTTCACACTTCCGGCTGAATACAAGCATCACATGTCCAATGACAAAGAACATCGTCGTTTGGACCATCGTTATGGTGAGGAGGAAATGCTTGTAAAAAATTTCTATTCCACCTTTGAGATGGCTTGTCAACAAGTGAAACTAGTTTCGAGTGGCAACCATAAGTTAACATACCACATGTTGAAAAAATAGATACGTCAGAGAAATAGGTTCAACTACATATCCCACAATGGTCATGATACTAACCGAGAGGGAAAAATTAAATATCGTAGCCTAGATCCAACACCGTGCACAAATAGCATTGAAAACCAACAAACACTTACTATACATCCTTGTCTAGGAAAGAGAGATGCAAAGAAGATCTATATGAAACAAATTAAAGACACTCCTTCCATTGCATGTGCGATTTGTGAGGAACTGAATTTTTCAAAAAAAATTAAGTCTTTCGCCCCTAACTTTAAAAAAAATACCTCGGCTATACTTTAAATGATAGAACATTTTCCACTAGCAGTATTCATCTTCCATGCAAACGATCCCTTGAAAATGGAAAGTTTCCACACTTTGCAACACCCGACCAAATAAGATGTAACACACCACTAACAGATGTAAGTACACTTACATAACTTGAAGAGAGACTTGTGTCTCTTCGAATTGCATTTGCACAAATTAGACCCTAGGGCTATAAATGACCCCAAATGGGTTTAACATGATCAATTATTAATGTTCCTTTCCAACTAGATGTTGTACAAAAAGCCTTTCCACAATTCATGAGAGAGACAGTGACAATTGTTGTAGCTCTCAAAAGACGTTTCCAATACAAGAATGCATACCATACAGGTAGAGTGTGTGTGCACATTGTCATGAAAGAATTAAAAAAATTATGTTCCAGGGCCTTGTACAAAGCACACAACATTTGTGTAAATGATAACTAGAACCACGTTCTTGAACAAGGAAATGACAAATCTGGACAGACTTTTGAAACTACTAGTGAATTTGATACAAGCGATGAATCATAGAATGAAATACCTATTGAAACATTGATACATGGATTCAATGACTCACAACGCATTCATGACTTGCAAGACAAGATTGTAGAAATTGCACCTGTTGAAGGGAAACATCTACTTGGAATATTCAAGGACAAATTTGCTGAGGAAATGAACTTCCTAACACTTTTCTATTGAGATCCACATTCCAGTGACATCACAGAATGATTGAACTACCAAAAAATAGTTCGATGGGAACTTCTAAATTCATGCAGTGACTTCTCCTATTACATAACAAATTTGTTTTTCAAAAAAATGCACATAATAATTGAAATAGTTCTCTCTTGCATGTGGGTGGACATACAAGGAATAAATTTATTGGCCAAAGATGTCAAGTACAAAGAAAACCTAGAAAAAAACGTAAAATATGATATTGGATAGATATATTTCAAAAATATTCTCATCTCTCCTCACTACTTGCAACAAAACAAGAAAACTATATTTGCAATGATATGGAAATTGGTACCCCCAACTTTTTTCATCGCATTTAGAAGTGCAGAGAATCACTAGGATCCGTTGGTGACTATGGTGTCTGCATTGTATAGGAATAGGAAAAGGAAAAAACAAAGTGATACATTGGAAAATGATGACATTGACTAGCTCATAAGAAAAGACCCAGTGACATGTACTCATTACTCTAGACATAAAATAAATACTTTGAGGCAATTGATATTTCATGATGAAATGTTCTTCGAAAAAATATCAGACTACTATTTTTTCACTGAGTTCCAAAATAGAGAGAGTGAGCATTAACACACACTGTTATGGATAGAGGGTGCACCGGTCTATGGAAATGACAACATCTCACACATCGAGCAATTTCTGGAAAAATACATAGCATGCAACATAGACCATTTGGATCCATAACTTTCCAAGGTTCATAGACATAATCATACAAGAAGTTGTAAAAAATGAAACAATTCATGTTGTAGATACAATTTCCTTGTAATGCCAATGAGAACAAAAAGAATCATAGAACCAATTAGTTTAGAGGATAATGTTGTCATTGACAAATCAAGATCTTTGTTCTCATTTCTAGAACAACGAAACTTTGTTGACTTAATGAGCTTCGAAGACTTCTTGGTAGAACTAAATTTAACAGAATATGATTACATCCAAGTGATACAATCTACACTTAAACAACCAACAATTTTCCTTTAACGCAAATTTTCACATATTTGGAACAACGGTTTCTCCAAGGACATGCCAATTATGTGTATTGCAAATATATATTCACAGTATGTACTCAATGCATATGTTGCAGCATCATATTGTACCTTGTACATGACAAAGGTTGACAAATCTATGACAAGTGCATTCAGAAGGATACGTAGAGAACATGAAAAAAGACATATTGATGCTATGCGAATGATACATACACTTGGAAATACATTACTTAATCTTCAACAAATTTATGCTCAACAAAATGTTCACATTGCACTTTCCCTTCCTCTGAACTATAGTTCAAGGAAACGTGTCTTCATAAACACATCTCCACTTGACACACGCACATTCGTTCTTAAACCACCATCTTTTCTAGAACAAGATCCTGATAATTCTTAGGACGTGATATGTCTCTCTATTATTGATTATTACCTTGTTAAGCCCTAATATTGGCTCATTACCACTTAATTGGGGCATATTAGA
>CBVK0100799946.1:0-10647 GCA_900067695.1 Picea abies
CAATTTAGTGTTTCAGGTCATTTAAATCTTCAATTTAGCAGCCTGACAAGTATATTGATGGATCTCTTCTCTTTCCCTCAGAATTTTGAAATATTCTCTTTGTATTTATCCATCCTTCGAGGTAGTGTGTCTATGAAATTTTATTGTGCAAAAGGAAAATATCGTGGGTCATACTCAATGATCTCTCGAGGTACATCCAACTCACAATCATTGTGACAATCAGGGTGATTGATATCCATCACATGGTTCTTGACTACCTATCAACTATATACAATCTAAAATGTTCCATCCCCCATGGTAATATGTGCATGAGTAATATTCACTCTAAGGAAACATCCCAGGGAGACAACCTGACTTCTTGACAAAATCATTCCCCAAGCATATCGAACATCAATCACCACTATGTTCCTAATGAGGCTGATATGAGGGAAATTTTGCAAATATACCTCCACATATTCTATGAGACCATATACATTCAATTTATTTGAGTTAATGTCGCACACATTTCCATATGGGCGAGTTGTCTTCAAACCAAGTTTTTCCATGACCTTCAAAGACATCACATTTTATGGAACCCAAAAATCCAACATGCATTTATTCAATCAGAGACCATTCAGACCAAGTGAAGATAGAACATATGTTTTTAGTCTTTTTTTTTTCCCGAATACATGGTGTTCGAAATTACATGTGGATATTACACCTTATCTTGTACCTTCAACTCAAGTGAAGATAGAACATATGTTTTTAGTCTTTTTTTTTTCCCGAATACATGGTGTTCGAAATTACATGTGGATATTACACCTTATCTTGTACCTTCAACTCCTTTATAACTTCTATTCTCATGGCTAGGATATTGCACATCTCAACTATAGGTACTAACATATTTATCTTCCCCATCATGGTAGGAACATATATATTCAGCTGAATTTCTTCATTTGATGACATGGGTTTTGGGATCATATTTTGCATCGACAGTCGATGGGGCATAGAGTCTTATTTTGTTGGCTGGGGAGGCACTGCAACTAGGGGTGAAGGAATTGGAACTCTATGTATTCTTGCATATGTCAAAATATCTTTCTTCCTCAACTTATTCTTGGTATTTTCATCTAGTTTCTTAAGTGCTATTAGCCTCTCCTTTCTAACACCTCTCTTTCTAACTTCTTCAATTTGTTCGAGTGTAATATATATGCACTTATCATCTTGACAAGAAAATATCATATCAATGAAGTTCATCCGATTTGTAGAACCTATACACTCCTATTTTTTTCATGGACATTCTTCTTGTTGGTGTGCTTCATTACAAGGAAAGAACCATCGAGTTCCTTCTCCATTCAACATTCCAACTGGATTCAGAGTATCGAGAGACTTTTGTTCCTATTGAGGCCTTGTATTCCAACCTAGTTTCGTTTTCCTGAAGACCTGAGGTCATGAAGCAGACTGATTTCTTTCCAATGTGGTCAACATGTTCAAGATCTACTTCTAACTTTGGAAAAACTGATTATTCATCTTATCAAACTTCTAAGCCAGAAGAGAAATTGGATCTGGTGTAAAATTTCTTCAACCTTATCTTGAGGATACTGAAAAGGATTAGTCTTTTCACTGAGAATATTTTCCTTAATTTTTGTATTGTACTCTTTTTACTTTTCCAAAGTATCAGGCATCTTATCTCTCAAGACAAAACCAAATTTCCCTAAAAAGGAGTTCATGTAGAGAAAATGAACAATTGTTTGTGGTGGGCCTACCTTGGTCAGGATTCTCTCATACAACTTATCAAATCTAGTATCAAATTCATTCATTGTTTCAGTTTCCTTTTTCTTGAATTGATTAAAATGATTCAATAACATTCCATTGTCTTTCTTGGTGTATCACCTCCCTGTAAGTAATTTGGAGAAATCATCATAAGTTTCCAAAATATTTTTAGGTAGTCCTCTTAACCACCTCTAAGAATATTCATTAAGGGACATGGCCAATAGCCTCACTGCAACATCTTTGTGCTCGATGATATCATTTAACAATGCAACACCTACTGCATATAGATGATCTTCAGGTATTACCACATCATTTTCGGTGAACTTTGGGAACCATTTATGAATCTCCTTGAGAACAATGTTGGGATATCCAACAATGATGAGCATGTTCAATGGTTTGGAAATGTTTCTAGACCAAGTGTGAGCCATTTTGTTAAGGGTAAGGTAACCTTGGAACTAGGTTTTGAGAATGAGGGAGTTATGAGAGAGCCTTCTTTAGTAAACCCTATAAGGTTTGACTCTTCCTAGGAGAAGAGTTGGCGAGTTCTAGGATGGTGGAGTCACCTTATGATATTTATGCAAGGCTAATAAAAAGTGGAAAGGGAACTTCTCTCAAATTGATTCATTAGGAAAGATACTGGTAAAGGCTTTGGGATCAAAGCTTCCCAAAGTGTTGTTAGGGATCGAAAGAGGATTCAACATCCTCTCAGACAATGACACCAAAATTTTATTGCACAATTTTTAGATTGGGCGAAGGAAAATCCAATCCATGGAACTATGAAAAATATTGGAATACCTACCCACTACCACCTTAGATGGATACTCTGCTTGCTTTATTGATGATGAAATCACCATAAGGGGGAATCTCGGTGACCCTATGGGGATTGATATGGAAAGTGAGATGCGGATAATTGAAAACCTATACGTCAATTTTAGATATGAATAATGGCTTTGAAAAGAGTCTTATAAAGAAGAAGAAGGTTACCAAGTGTTTTGTACTTTCAAAGCAATGTTATCCTTGCCTGGAACAAGACAAATGATCATAAATCAAACCTTCAATCAATTACGAATCAACAAGTTAATATTTCTATCCCAAATTGTAGTAGTATGGAAATATATAAATGTCAACAAACAAATATGTTACTAGCTGCAAAATCAACCATCCATAACATCAAATAATTATTGGGTAATAAAGCCTTAAACATGTAGATAATATCCCATTATTTAGACAAATGTTTTGATCGCTAAGTAAGGCTGAAAAATGATGTTATCAATAATATATTAGGGAATCCTTGTTGCTGTATAAATGTTTTTCTACAACAACACGTTCTAGACATTAGAATTCATAAGAAAAAAACTTAAATGGAAGCCCTTCTCAAGCAGAATAATTAACACTATTCACTTGCAATTTTCAGCGATAGAAAGAATGACAAAAGATGAAAAAAGAGACTATGAAAAATCCCTAATGGTTGTAGTGTTAATTTAATAACAAAAACATAATTGTTTTGCTAAAGAAGGCACCCTAGAGGCTCAAAAAATATTATATCATGAAGAAAATTTTCCAATTTTGACAATTGCAAAATCTATTTTTCATGTATTTCTAAAAGAGAGGGGGTGCATCATCTGACATGTGGGATTCGTGCCAAAAATTAAGGTCCAATTGAGCTTGTTCCTTCTTGATCAAGATTTCACTTCTCAAAGACGTGCCAACACAAACAAGTACACCCTTCAAGGGTCCAGAAGTCAAAATATCTAGCCAAGTAAGCCATATCTGATAAATGAACCACCCAGACATGTGCATCAAAACCCCCCTTTTAAAACTAAACATATCCTCAAATACCTTATACAATTTTTTAAATTCAAATATGGGAGGGCTTTCATGGTGTCCTATTGGGTGACCAATTCCTCAAGTAGCAGAATTTTCCAAGGAGAAACCTCTCTAGGTCATGTAGTGAATGTGAACTGAATGGGGTTAGACTTATAGGTATATGGTTTCATGACATACAAGGGCTCATATTGTCTAATTCATGGGAGACTTTGTTGAGGGATAGCCACATGCTTTTCCTATTTTTTTTTTAAGAACATTTTTTACAAACCATTTATTATTTATCCATTTATTTTCCATGAGTCACCAATTTGAACATAATAAGCAGCACTAAAAAGGAAATGCATATACCACAAACATTCTACCTTGGTTAACATTTTTTTATGAAGACCTTCCAGGTTGAAGTCCATAAGGGGCACTAGAAACGAAATGAATAGCCCAAAAATGATCTGTTGTGGAAGGTTATCATTGTTTAATTCATTATTATTATGGGTCCCTCGTCTTTTCAGAGAAGTGTTCCATTTCTCTCGAGATCCCAATGAGATATTCTATTGTATGATGTTTTCTATAAATCACCTACGAGACTAATAACCCCTTCTTCTGATGAAATGAGGTACATTCCCTTCTTGGGTAAATAATGCCAAAAACCTAAAATATTGGGAGAGGGAAAGGAAGAAATGATGGAAGGTGAAAATTATGAGTGGG
Organism: Picea abies; assembly: GCA_900067695.1. Taxonomy (NCBI): domain Eukaryota; kingdom Viridiplantae; phylum Streptophyta; class Pinopsida; order Pinales; family Pinaceae; genus Picea; species Picea abies. The sequence goes on from CBVK0100799946.1 coordinate 4,279, forward strand.
AATGGTACGCTGACCCTTGAAGGAGACCCCCCAATAGAAACCCTTTTCCCAAGGGTGGCCACTTACTAGGAAACCATGACATTCACCAAGGTGAAATAGGGAAAAAACATAAATTCCAAGAAAATGTTTTCAAAATCAAGAAATAATCCATTTCAACATGTTCAAGTGCTTCAAATATTAAAATGACACTTATCGTGCAATACCAGACTTGTTACCTCATGGACCAAGAACTATTGTCCTCCTTGATCCAAGCTAGGTGTGGTGGATTTTGTTGCCATCAATTGAATGGTGATGTGTGGTGAATGAAGGGATTTTTGTGCTACACTGCCTCTTGGTACTCCATTTCTATAACCCAAGGGCCTTGAGACATCATCTCCTTCATTATCCCTAGAAATTGGGTATAAAAAATATCATCAATATCCATGCATATTTACAGCTTTATCAATTCCTTCGTTGAATCATTGCCACCATAGTTAATTTCATCAGATAGTCATGAGTCGATTCATGTTAGTATCAATCGTCAAATGACAACAATACTCACACATCAACCATTGAAATATTTAATACTCATCATACATATCGGTACTATTAATTCACTACGTTTATAGGTTATTCACTTTCCCATTTCCATGTCAGCTAGTCATTGGGATCATAATAAATAACATCTTGAAGTGAATGAATTTAAAATCTTGAATCATAATTGAACATAATTCATGCTAACACACATCTTCTTTAATCACAATCCCTTAATGATTGGAGGTTTTATGATTTCCTAAGGATGTTTATGCAATACTATTTAGATGGCCTTAGATTTATGAAATGAGAAGAACCATAAAGAAGTCTTATTATTTAAAAATGATGATTGAAAAAATGAACAATTCCTTTCAATGACTGCAAGAGAGTTATAAAAGATGATGTAGATTCCATAGATTGATATGATCCATTGAGAGTCCATTCCTATCCAAAAAAGTTGTTCATAATGATGAATCATTAAGACACAAATCATTATCAACAAGGTGTCTTACATATCAAGGCCTCCTCAAGAGAAGACATCGATAAAATGTTATAGGAATGGTGACATTAGAACCATGAAATTTATCTAATATACACACAAAAATTGTGTTCATAATTGAAATTTATATTAGAAACATGACGAACGAATATGTGTTGAAGATATTACACACCTAGGATATTTTTCCTTATTTTCCTATGTTTATTCGTCATTGTTGAGGGTCTCCTATTTTTTAGTAACCTCTCCTACATTCTAGGAGAATATTATCTTCAATTGACTAGCAGAGTGGAGTCATTTAGGGCAACTTCGGGTTTATCAACAAGTACTATCGAGATCATCACCAGTAATGTGCACTTACATTGGGATCATCATCAGGAAGGCTCAGTCCATGTGCATTCTTGATCTCCTCCTCATTTGATTATGGTCTGTCAAGTTAGCTTAGGATTGCATGACTAGTTGACTAGGACTAGATGGCATTTAACTCCCGTAACTTCCCGAGTGTGTCCAGATCTTTCTAAACCACCCCTATGGTGCATTAGTTCAACTATGCATAGTCTATGATGTGTATTTTATCACTCATTCATTTTGGTTAATATAATTCTATTCTTTTCTCTCCAATTTTTCTATCGTATTCTCACTTTTCCAAGTTGTATTCGTTCTTCTACTACCTAGATCTCTTATGCAGGTACTCACCATATTTTACAATATGTATGGTTGGAATCAATGAAAAACATACAATAATCCCAAAAAAAGAGTAAAAAGTGAAATATTTTCCAATAAACCTAAACTTTTTCTTAATCGCATTTAAGCGATGTGTGCTTAAATTTATGTGATATTCTCTTGAGGTAACGAATGGTCTCATATTCCTGAATTTAAATCAAATATCGAAAGTATATCTATATATAAAACGTATAGCTACCGTACAGGTAAAATGGTGAAGCCATGTCACCAACTTGGCTTGGAGTTTTATCTTCTTGAACATTTTCCTTGGTGCAGGTTGCTACAATTCTACATAAAATTAAACCTTTGGCCATGTGAAGCTTGCTTCTATATATGTGTTTTGTTTAGAAATGTGGCGGTTTCCATGCCTTACATGCTTCTTGCATTGCAACCTATGGTTTTTTATCCTTAACCTGGTTAAGTAACGGAAACAAAAAGGAAAGATTTCCCCACATTGGTTGTAATTCTCGTTGAGATTACATTACCATTTTTTCCTTTATGGCCAACTCTTCCTCTTGATATTCCAATCTCGTGTCAATGATCTTAGAATCGTAATTCCTGACATACATGTGTATATTACAAAGATTACGTAATTGAAAAATAAAATTATTACTCACCATAAATGTGTATATTACAAACATTAGAAAAATAAAACTAGCACAGCTGTTAATTCGTGGTTGGTGAACACCAAAAAATTTACTGTCCATAAAAAAAGTTTTCACATTAAAAAAAAAATCAGTAAAAGTAGTAAGCCCATGCATGAAGAAACTGCGAAATTCTGAGCCCATCACATAAACAGTGGCTAAATTCCACACAGAAAACAAACTCTCCACATCTTATCCACGTAACCTCCACTGACAAAGGGATGAAGAATAATTATGCCTTTCATATTACTTTGAGATAGGGTTTGAACCGGAATGTGTGCTCACGGAAACAAAACAATTCCAATGGAGAATCCACATGAGGTAGAAAATGAAACGAATGAAATGCCCTGACAGAATGAGGTAGAGAATATGAGAAATGAAACGTGTTGATAACTGAGACAAATAATGAAACTCACGGACAGTTGAAGAATTCCAAAAGTTAATCATTTAAACGTGGCAATCATATGATGTTACAGTAATTTCTTAAAGTTGAAGAATTCCAAAAGTTAATCATTTAAACGTGGCAATCATATGATATTACAGTAATTTCTTAAAAATGATTAGGTAAATGTTAAAAGGTAAATAGTTTAATGGACGCATTTATAAATGCAAAGAAGTTATCAACAATAAATCAGACTCATTGATTTTGAAGGATGACTAAGAATATACCAGCATCTTCAATGCATAACCATCATATTAAAATTTAAGATTAAAAAATCATTAATTGTACCCATCTCTAATAGGGATACGACATAATTATTACTCACCATACATGTGTGTATTACAAACATTGAAAAATCAAATAAACATTACTTAAAAAAAATCAAATTATTACTCACCACAATAAACATTAGGTAATAGAAAAATCAAATTATTACTCACCATAATTTAATTATTACTCACCATAATTTAATTATGTGAGAAAAAAATAAAAGAAAATAATAATTTTACTTTTATTTATGTGAGAGATATAAATAATAAGGTTTTGACAAACAATTGTGTATTTATCGGTTGTTTTAAAAATTAAAAAAAAAAATGTTTTTGTTTAATAGTCATATATATATATGAATTTTTTTTATATGAAAATTTATCTAACATATAATTAATTAAATTTAAGCAAAATCATAATGTATTTATTTTATATTTTGAAAGAGAATATGTTGGCACTATAAATTTAAGTGAGATATTAGTATGACAATAATTAACAAGTGTCACAACAATGGCGATATCCTTGACTAAATTTTTTTGGTGCATATATTTGAATTCATGCATATGTTTGAATTACAACATTGCTTGTCAACTTGAAGAGGTTTATACCAATACCAAAATTACATTATCCTATGTTCCTAAAACTCTTTGTGCGAATGAAGTGGAGGGACATTACTTATCAAAATTACTTAAAATATGTTCATAATAACAATAAAATTTATGCTAAAACCAACAAACAATGACATCTTCTTGTTATAATATAAGGCAACAAAATTCCTTGAAATAAATAATCAACCAATTATTATTTATTCTATAAACTAAATCATCAATAAAATTAAAATGAGATGTGTTAAATAAAAGATGTGTGTGTGTGTGTGTGTGTGTTTCTCACATAATCTATACCATAATTACTGATTTCAAATTGAATTTATGCACATTTACTGGATATTTTATAAAATATTTTTTGATGAACTGAGATAAATGAAAGGAAAATGAAAAACTAACAATTATTGGAATTGCTAATCAATGAAAAACTTAATAACAAAGAAAGAGATCAATGACTATTGGTACACAATGTGATAAACTTTCAAACGATCATAACTAGGCTAACCAGGGTATAATTGAATTTACAAATAGTTGGGACCAAACATTTATTGTCTATTGTTAACATGCCTAAGAATTTGCAATCAAAACACATAATTTCCATGATAATCTATTTACAATCAAAACAGTTACAATGTAATTAGTGCTTTAAAAAGGGCCAAAATCAAATGACCTATGTATTTACCTGGTGCTTGGGCCTTGAAGAAGTAAGTTTCCTTTGATGTAGGTTGGATAAGAGACACATCAACTAGTAATGTAATCTTTCTCCCATCCATGGAAGACATGTATTATTTTCATTTCTCATACTTCTTCTTAATGATATAGGGGCCATGCCATAACAAATCATTCATATGATCATACTTGGGTTCATCCCCCTCCTTGTCCCACATGAGTGCAAGGCTCCCTTCATTGATGTTAATTTAAGGTATGTTTTATATGTAAGGATATGAAGGTCCTTATGGCTTGAACATATATTTGATAGCTTTCTCTCTTTCATCATTTTTATTAATTTAATCTTTCTTCAGTATCTTGATGGATCCTCGCACTTTCCCTCATAATTCATCAATATTCTCTTTGTATTTATTTGTCCTTGGAAGTAGTGTGTCTATGAGATCTTATTGCACAAAATGAAATCTCAAGGTTCATACTCAATTATCTATTGAGGTAGATATAGATCACGGTCACTGTGATAATAAGGGTGACTCAGATCCATCACATGCTTATTGATTAACTATATAGAATATCAAATGTGTCATCCCCCATGGTAATATGTGCATGAGTAAGATCCATGCTAAGGAAACCTCCCATGGCAGCAACCCAATTTCTTGACAAAAGCATACCCCAAGCATCTGCAACATCAATCACCACTATGCTCATAATGAGGATGATATGAGGGAAATTGTCCAAATACACCTCCACATCTTCTATGAGACCATATACTTTCACCTTCTTTGAATCAATGTCGCATACATTTCGATATGGATAGGCTTCTTCAAACCAAGTTGTTCCATGACCTTCAAAGACATTACTTTTTTTGAAACCCCAAAATCCAACATGAAGTTATGCAATCAGAGACCATTCACCCCCAGTGAAATATAGAACAAAGGGTTTTCATCTTTTTGTTGCCCATGATACATGGTGTTCAAAATTACACATGGATATTCTTCCTAATCTTGTACCTTCAATGCCTTTGGAAATTTTGTTCTCACGGATGGAATCTTACGCATATCAACTATAGGTAATGAAATTTTCATCTTCCCCATCATGGCATGACACTATTAAATTTGAACATTTTTGCAAAGAAGTAGAGACGAATTTTCGTCGGCATACAGTCATTTTTGTGACCAAGATAATTTTTTTTCTTCCGTCGGAATTCATTCGTCGGTCTAGAGACCACAAATGGATCTTCATTGATCTAGCAACCACACATGGATCTTCTCCGGTCTAGCGACCAGGAAAAGAAGCCTATTTACAATAGGGAAATGTTCGGCTAGCGACGAATTTTAGTCGTTCAAAGGACGAAAATTAGTCGCAAGAGTGACCAAAACAACCCTGGAAAACTTAGTCAATAAACCACTATGAGTCGCTAGAACAACGAATATTAGTCACTCGAATGACCAAACCATCAGTTAAAAAAGTCAAAAGAAAGAGGATCAGTTAGTCGCTAACTGACTAGCGATGAACAAGTTGGTCACTCTAGCAACTAAGAGGTTGTTTCCTAAAGAGACCAACACGTTGATGTTTGTGATCAATTTGCTATACTAGTGACAAACAGGTTGGTTGCTCTGGAGACTAACATGTTGGTCTCTAAAGAGACCAACATGTTGATGTTTGCGACTAATTGGTTATACTAGCGACAAACAGGTTGGTAGCTAAAGCGATCAATATTGGGTTTTTTTTTTTTTTAAATTATACCATTCACACAGGATCTATGCAAATCTGACCTACATGAGCATTCTTTAATAGAAAAAATTAAATGGTCCATGACTAGTAAAACAACGAGTCAAACCCTCAAAAAAACTCTTTAAGGAAAGGTAGTAAAACCATAGGGGGGTTTGTTCCTCAATCGTTTGGATTTTTAAGGGTTTTAATCCAAACCTACAAACTAAAATCTAATTAATCATCCACATTCCCTAAATATAAACCTAGTAGACACACGAAAGTGATAAAAACTAGAAAAAA
>CBVK0100799947.1:0-10647 GCA_900067695.1 Picea abies
GGCCCTTATTTTTAAACGCACGGTCACATGGGTCATATGACCTTGCCCTTGACGGTTAGGGGCTAGGTGTTCCCATAACCATCCTACAGTTTCTACAGTTTTTACGATTGCACCTAGTGCCACGTTTTTATGCTTTAAAATGCGTGTGGGCTAGGTTGAGCCAACAAGGGTGCATTTTGTAGATGCAGAGATAGCAAGCTTGACGGGGGGACTTCCAGGAAACCTATCTTCTTAAATTTTTGGTCAAACGAGGTGCCGAAAAATCCTAGGTAGGGGTTTTTGGACGTTCTGAAGCCATTGGAGTGGTCTATTTGGAATTTTGAGCATTATAAAGCACATTTTTTAGCACTTTGAGCAAATAATACAAATGATACATTGGAAGTTGGACTAGGAGATGTAGCCCAAGAGAGGGGTGAACTCCTTTATCATTTGTTGTGTTATGTGTTTTCTGTTCACTAATTTTGCTGCTGTGCCGAAAAAGCCCAGCTAGGGGTTTTTGGATGTTCTGAAGCCATTGGAGTAGTCTATTTGGAATTTTGAGCATTGTAAAGCACATTTTTTAGCACTTTGATAAAATAATGCAAATGATCCATTGGAAGCTGGACCAGGACATGTAGCCCAAGAGAGGGGTGAACTCCTTTATCATTTGTTGTGTTATGTGTTTTCTGTTCACTGATTTTGCTGCTGTTTCTATGCATCTTGAATGAGTAAATCCTATTAAATTTGTGTTGAAAAGTTGATCCATTTGCATTTTAACACATAAATTTTACTTGCAAATAATTTCAAGAATACAAGTCTTCTTCATTTTTAGATCAGAAGGTCTTATCATAGTCAATACCATGAAATTGCTGAAAGACTTTGGTGACAAGCCTGGCTTTGTATCTACTGATCTATCCATCCGTTGTGCTCTTGGTCCTGTAGACCCATCTGCATCTGACAATTTTCCTCCTAGAAGGAAGGGGAACTAGATCCCAAGTTTGGTTCTCGAGGAGGGAGCTGTACTCCTTTTTCATGGAGGATTCCTAAAAGGAATTTCTAGTAGCCTCATCATAAGACTATGGATCTAAAGAATGAACCAAGAAAAGATGCCTAGAAGGCAATGGTTTAGTGGCAGTGAGTGCAATAGGAGGCTCCTTGAAATCAGATCGAGACCTCCTAGTATTGGCTGGATCACTTATGAGATCCCATGCATCCTGAAGAGTAGTTTGTGCCCACTTGGGCCTCTTCTCTGGCTCTGCAACTGCATCTGGATGCTCTAACTTTGCATCTGACTTTACTGACTTTGAATTTGAACTTGAATCCTCTGATTCCTTTGAATAAAAAATCTCATCTGAAGAAGAGTTGGCATGTGCATGCTCATCATCTCGGACAGGTGGAAGAGTAAAGGTGTCTGCATGCGGTTGTTGAGGTACATGTGAGACACTTTCCTTGAATTGGAAACTACTCTAAATGATGAGACGACCCAAGGAAAGATCAATAAGATGATATCCTTTCACATCGTCAGGGTATCCAACAAAAATGCACTCAGTTCTCTGTGGATCAAGTGCCTTCCTCTTTTCAGAGGGAATCCTGTCCCATGCACGTGAGCTAAAAATACAAAAGTGGGTCACTTCCGGTTTGAGGCCGCTCCAAGCCTCATAGGGGGTCTTATCCTTGAAATATCTATGGGGAGATCTGTTTTGGATGTATGTTTCACATTTAAGTGCTTTGGCCCGTAGTCTCTGTGGTAGTGACTTTGTGTGCAACATGTAAGATGCCATCTCCTTTAGAGATCATTTTTTCCGCTCAGCAACTCCATTTTTCTGTGGAGTGTAGGGAACTATATGCTGCAACCGAATCCATGCCTCATGGAAAAGATTTTGGATCTCATGATTCACATACTCTCCTCCATTATCAATTTAGAGGACTTTGATATTATTTCTAGACTGTGTCTCAACCAAAGCTTTGAAATTTTTGAGGTGTTGAAAGACTTCTGATTTTTTCCTGAGAAAGTAGATCCATGTAAAATGTGACAAATCGTCAAAAAAAATGAGAACAAAACTTGCTTTGTTGATTGATGGATTTGGAAAATGACCCATGAGGTCACTGTGGATCAGATCTAGAGGTGTGAAAGCTTGTTGAGACTTTCCCTTGTTGAATTTCTCTTGAGGGTGTTTTCCGAGAACACATCCCTCACATACTCCCTTAGAGAAATGGATGTCTGGTAGACCATCAACTAATATGTTGCATGTATATGAAATTCAAATGTCTAAACCTTTCATGCCATATTCTACTACTTTCATCAACATGAGTAAGCAATAAAGAAGAATCAGGTTCAATGAATTCAGAAAATGTATACAATCTAGAATGATGATTTACCTCACTGGTTACAATCCTGGAGTTGGTTTTCATGTCGTAGATGTCCATGAAATTTGGTGTGAATACGACTCTCTTCCTGGTGCCAGAATTTTTCATCTAATACATGGAGAGAAGGTTGAAAGAAATCTTTGGAACATGCAACACATTCTCAAAACTTTCGTTGGTGAGTTCAATCCTTCCTTTACCGGTGACTTCGAAAGAAGAGTTGTCCCCCATCAGAATGGGAGGACCTTTGCATGCATCCAAATAAGGATATATTGCTTCTAAGGCAACCATGTGATGTGATGCTTCTGAATCTACGATCCAAGCATCGGGAGAGGAGTTGATGGCAATCAAGGCATGGCTAGAATTTCCTTTCTTGGAATTCAGATCTTTTGGCTTCTTCTTCTTTGCACCCTCGGGGATGTGATCTCCAAGGTTGTTTTGATGAAGTATTTGAGACATCAGATCTATTTTTTTTTTCATGCATGCAGATTCCAAATGGAATCCTTTGTGATAGTATGTGCATTTCTCTCATTTTCTTCCCTTTTCTCCTTTGGATCCGGAGGCATCGGTGAAGGGTTTTGTGTACCCTTCCTTCTTTGTATGTGCATGCATTTTCTTCTTATCTTTATCTTTAGATTTCTGATATTTGTGGCTGCCATCCTGCATAGTAAGTTCATGCGCCCTTGGGCCTTTTATTGCGCCCATGTTGATGAGATTGATTTTCTCTTGTGTTAGGGATTCGATAAAATCATCAAGAGAAGGCATCTTCTAGGTGGCTCCAAAGGTGAATCTAACAGTATGGAATGTAGATATGAATACAAAGAATTCAGGACCAATATTGGAGAGAATGGTGAGAACCATTTGTTTCTCCTCCTTTGATTTATCAACCCCGCAAGCTTTGAGTTGCGACAGTAAAACCTTGAATTTTGTAAAGAAATCTTGGATATTCTCGAAGCTTTTTGGATCCAATGTGAGAAGATCCACCTCCAGCATGTGTCCCTTCATCTCATCCTATTTTCCAAAGATCCCTTCCAATATGGTCTAGGCTTCATTGGGAATCTTACAGGAAGATATATGAAAAAGGAGATCGGGAGAAATAAGATTGCAAATTGTTCTGAGTGCCTCATCCATGAGATTTAAGTACTTGGATTTTTCTATGGCTTATGTCGGCTCTGGATATGTATTCATGGTTAACCTGTGCAACCCTCTAGATTAGAGATGTATGGCTATTTTCTCCTTCCATGAAAAATAGTTGTAAGGTGTAAGAATGAATTCTTTTTGGAATCCCATCTTTCCGCTGTCTTCAATCTTTTGTACCTGCAAAATATTTTGGTGTAGCTTTTGCTTAGCAGTCAACCTGACTATGATACCATGTAAATGTGTTGAACTTGCACATAATAGATCTAGTTAAACAATGATACACACATTTGCAGAGAGATCTGGAAAAACAAGAAGAGGGAGAGAAAGAATGGAAGAATTCTCATTAACCGTTGTGAATAATGAATAGTTTACACATGATATACTCTGTATAACTCAATGATTTCGACTTGAGATGAACCAATTCACCATAGTGGTGGTCTAGAGTGATCTGGAAACACACCATCAGTTACGGGAGTGAACTTCCACCTATTCTAGTCTCTCAGGCAATTATAGGAGTGAACTGCCACCTAGTTGAGTTAACTAGTCAACTAGTCTTCAGTTAACTGAATGAACAAAAAGTAGTGAGGAGTTAACTCAAGGAATCAAGGCTAATGCACCACTCTGGTGATGATACCAAGGCAAGGTATAATTAGAATGGTGATGATCCCAATGTTTCATGGTGATGATCCCAATGAAGCATCTAAATTCGACTCAACTAGTCAAACTGAACTGTGAACTGAAAGAGAACATACTCTAGGTGGAATATTCTCTCCTAAAATATAGGAGACTAGATAATGACTAATTATGAATAATAAACAAATAAAAACCTTAAAAAAATAAATCCTAGGTGTGTGTGAAGTAACTCCAACAACTCCCTGCCAGTGCTTGATTGCTTGTTTTTCAATGTTTGAGGAGTTGTAGAGGTGCATGCGGCCTGTAGTGGGCCTAAACGCGTGCATACGCACCATGACCTTGCACAGATTGGGTACATATGTTGGTTGTTGAACTATCAGTAACGTACCTGTTGAGAATTTTCATTTTTATTTTTAGAAGAGGCAGTCATCCTCTTCCCTGTCAGGAGTCACACCTCTTAGGGATTTTCTTTATATAGTCTGGGTCTCTTTCATAGCAATCTATAGCTTAGGTTTGATTACAACATAGCTTTCTTTTTCATTAAAAGTTTTCCTTTATTTTTCTTTAATAGGGTTTTTAGACAAGTTTGAGAGTCTGCTTCAATCAACTTGTGCATTATTGTCAGTAACTCTTTGCGATATGCGCTTAGGCTAGAAGTCATTTATTGGTCTTTACTTATCGTCATTTTCCTTTTTTTTGCTTTTTAAGCATTAAACAATAAAAAAAAAATATTCTTTTATTTCTTGGTTTGGTTAAGTAGTTGGTTGTTTGCATTAATCATCAGGAAAAAGATTGATTTCGTAAGTTCTTGGCTGATTGAATTAGGAAATAAGTAGCTCATAGTCGAGTGAAATCTTGTTTTGAGTTTTGAGTTAGAATATCTTAAAAAAAAAGTTTGAAAAGTTGGTTAAAGAGTTTGAATGTGCAAATTTGAATTTGTGAAGAAGTAATTTGTTTCTAGTTTCATAATATGCTCTTCTCTTTCATCTCTGAAAAACACCACTGGTTTCACTTTCGTTCCCTTTGACTTAAGACAACCACTAAAATTAACGATTAATTAAAATAAACTAGACTTTATGTTTGTAGGGGTCTAGGCTAGAGCCTTGATTTAGGATTGGAGAGGAAACTCTTCAAGGGTGAAAAAACAAACATAAGAGTCTGTGCTAGGGAGTGTTAAAATTCCAGTATCATGAAAGTTATCTGGGACCCCCCTCTAACACATGGGCTAAACACGAGGTCATGTGCGGAAAGGTAGCGGAGATAACCACTCCAAAGATGGACCAAGCGTAGTGGGGAACAAATATAGAGGGATTGTCTTGGGATTTCGTTGATCGCATTTTCCACAGAGCTTTATGGGTCTCAAATCCATTTGAGTTCCTCAGTCATCTTCCGAAACACTTTATTTTGATACCCTTGATAGGTTTTGGGCTTGATACCCTGCTCATTACGGTCCACCTGACTATCGATTGTACCCACCTAGTGACTCTTTGCATGCTGGCAACCTAGTTGCCTATCATTCTAGTGACTTACATAGGTGACTGTTGGGGTATACCGCGGTACCTAGGAAAAACATCGGGCCATGCTTTTTAGATTATACTCGAAGGGTTCTTCCGTATTCGAGTTGTACTTGCACTAGTAAGTTGCTCTAGTGTTGGTTGTTGTAACTGTTCTTCCAACTAGCTAGTGACTGCTTGTTTTATCTCATAGGTACTTTTTCTAGTGCGTGTTGGTTTTCAAATGATTATAGATAGCCCTAGTGTGTCTTTGATATTCTCACACAGTGTAGGATCAAGAGTTCTTCCGTTCGCGAAGGCTTTTGGGCCTAAGGCGAAAACTAGACCAGCAAGGGTCTTTTGAGACAACCGGGTTAGAGGAGAACATTTGATTATGAAGGAACCAATCATAGTGTCTCAAGCAGAAATGGAACCAAACACTTCTACTTCTTCAAGGAATACTCATATTCCCTTCACGACTGTCACTACAAGGGGTTTTCCACCTCCTAACCAACCGTCGCTAGTCCGGGCCAATATGGTCTCAACTGCTTACCTTGGGCAATGGTTTGATTCCATCTATGGCGGCGATCACTGCTCTGTTTACCCAGAGTGAGACATGCCCTTCATTCTCATATGGGATTCCTGGCTTTGGTACGAGTATTGTACTTTCCTCCTCCACTCTACATACTTTAGTTCTAGGCGTAGGGAGTTCCAACGCTCCTCTCCAAGGATCTATGGGGGGCACTTTAGCTCCCTTTATCGCTTTCCCTTACAGCAGGGGTCATAGACCCCCTTCATCCCCCTCGCTTGACAATGTTCATCAACACTCCATCGGGCCAAACATAAACTTGTTTGGAGTAGGTAGTCAAGCACTCCCTTCTTATAACATGTCAGTTGGTTCGACACCATTCTCTTTGTTCGATGCATTTGGTCACAACCCTTTCTCGTCAGTTGCCATCTCGGCCGGGGGCAACCCTGGTTATGAAAAATAACATCCTATATAGGGTACTATTCCTGCACAGGGGGCACACTTAGGAATTCCTTCCTCACGAGGACCTTGGAATCCATTGTAGGGACTAGTTCCCTTGTCAGGGATGTCGATCGAGGGCAACCCCTTCCATACCCAGTGGAACCTCGATCAAGGCTCAGTACCTATGCCTGTCAGATCGGTAGGGGGAATCCCTTCCCAAAATCCTTAGAATACGATGCAAGCCCAACCCTTTATGACATATTTCAGGAATCAACCGATGACGTCTTAAAAAGCACATAATCTGTACACTGGTCACAACCATGTTTATTACCAGAGCCCTGGCCATCAACCTGACTTTTCTTGGCAACTTGGTTACAGTCAAAGTCTAGGCTCCTTTTTCCTTGGTTACAATCCACAACCCAAACTACCCTTTCTGGCAACTCTGCACTTGCCAGACTTGACAAGGGTATTAAACGACCCTATCTGTCACGATCCGAGTTGGCCTCCTATGCTGACCAAGTTTCCTTCGAACATTCCAAAGTTCAAAGCCAAGACTAATGAAGATCCTGGCAATCATGTGACTACCTTCCACTTATGGTGCTTGTCCAACTCTTTGAGAGACGACTCCATCCAATTGTGATTGCTTCAATGCACTCTCATAGGGAGTGTTATGAAATGGTACATCGAGCTCGACCGCTCATGATACTCTTCCTTCGAAGAATTGGCAATGGATTTCTTAAACCATTTCCAATTACCTGTGAAATACGACGTCGACACTGAATTGTTGGCCAACTTTGAGAAGACAAAAGCTGACCATATCTCAGATCACATTTGAGAATGGAGACACTGAAAGAGTTTGATAAAAGTGCCAGTCCCAACAGTATTTCTACTAGACTAGTTCCTTAAGTCTTTGGTACCCCAATTGTCTAAAGACATCGCAACATATGGGGTGTTTTCTGAGGAAGATGCAATAGTGAGAGCTCAACAATTAGATATGATTTACTCTCAGTCTGGTTTACTTTACAAAATTTTTCTAGATGCACCGAGGTCAATACTTGACAAGACCAGACAGAGGTCTCGAACACATGTTGATGACATTATTGTTTCAGAACAAATGAATCCCACTGATCCATTGTCAAATCAATTGCAACAATTGTTGATACAGGAGACAACAGCCAGCCAGACCACCGATTCGACTGTTCCCCCTACCCAAAATTCGGATGTACACAGTGTGCAAACGATAAACCCAAAGGCCACCCAATAGCCTGATGGAAATAATAAAGAATGAAAGAAGGGTAATGAGGATAAGAAACCCATCGATAATGTTGGCAGGGGTGAAACTGAAAAGAAGAAGTTGAAGTATCCTTGTAATCTTTGCAAGGAGGACCACTCGACACATTAGTTCCCTCAGCTTGTGGAGGCCTAGAAGTTATTGGCACAACAACAACCTGTTTTGTTAACGAACCCATTCCCACATGGGAAAAACCTAACCCAAGCCTCTTCAAGTGCTGAGGGGGGTAGTCAGGGACCCCCCCATCTTCAAGTAATCCTTCATCTGTGAATGTATACATGATGAAAGGTAACGTTGACATAGAAACTAGGACATGCAACTACGGAATGCCAAGCACCTCTGATAAGAGTAAAGAAGCAGAAAACCCATCTCTTCCTCCAGATTGAGAAGACGTTGGGAAAAACAATGACATGCATCCCAAAAGGTGTGTTCAAGAAAGATTCTCACAATCTGAATGCAATGGCTACCTAGAACTACTCTGTTGTGGACGATTTGTCACAAACCCCTTGTGCAATGTATGCTTTGGAAGTCTTCTAGATTTTCCCTTCCCAGAGAAAGGCTTTGTTAGTTGCCTTAGGATCTGTTGAGACTTGTAATCCGGGAACGATCATGCTTGATACTACCGACTTAAAACCTCATCTTCCTTACCATGTATCTTTTAAGATAGTAGTGGCTTACACCACAAAATGTTTTACCCGAAACATTTTCCGCACAGTGGTTGATGAGGGCGCCTTGTCATGCATGATGTCTTTGGTGTTTTGGAAGGATATAGGCCAAACCATTTCATCTCCATCACCTACTCTTCTTACAAATTTTGACAGTCATTCTTTATGACCACATGGGATCATTCCTTCTTTCCCCATGCAGTTAGGGGGAAAAACCATGTGCGTCGAAGTTGAAGTGGTCGATGCATCTCTTGACTACAATATATTGTTAGGAAGGAGTTTGACCTATGCTATGTAAGTAGTGGTCATGACATTTTTTTGGGTCTTGTTGTTTCCACACGAGGGTCAGATCGTGATGATTGATCAGTTATCCTTCTCTCTTCCTGACCCTTCATTAGGAGTCTCCACGGTCCCAATGATTGATAACCCTCAGCCCGACATCGTCAATGTAGGGGTTGGTTTGTGCCCACCTTTGATGGGTACTTTTGATTACCCGCCTTCGATCGACAATGTCGATTTCATGTCGACTATCCCTGAGCAACCTCAGAACGTAATTTTTCAACTCTCATCATTTCAAACGACATACTTTAATGATCTGTGGACTCTTCCTTCCCCATTAGCCATGATGGAAGGGATAGAGAACCATGGCATGTCCATGCCTCTGTCCGTGATAGAAGTTCCATACTCGATTATTCAGCAAGCTTTCGCCGACCCTGACCCGACTCTTGCAAAAGTGTTAGATTCGGTGCTCGAGCCTATTTGGGCTCAAGGTTCCCTTGCTGATACATATTCTTTAGACTTAGTCTTTCCCTTCGATGATGCGATTATTGAGGCAATGACTATTCCAGACAAACCCTGGAATGATCTTCATCATAGATCTTACTTCCTCCCAAAGTTAAGATGAATTGATGTAGGTGAATTCACTCTGACTATGAATGGAGATAAATCTTGTCCTATCAATCCTTTGGAAATGCACACTGTTTACGCTGAAGGAAATATGGAAACAATAGATGAAACAATACCTATTGATATCTCCAGAACTCCCGACATCATGGAGAACATCTTTGTTGGAGCAGATTGCTCCCCCGAGGAGATTCAAATCTACACAAATTTATTTAAATAATTATGCGATGTGTTTTCCTAGTCTTACGAGGAAATTCCAGTAATAGATCCAAGAATCGTCGAACATGAAATCATGACTTATCCTAATGTTAAGCTAGTCTAGTAGAATCTTTGTTCAATCAATCCTAGGAAAGCAACAACTATTAAGGCTGAAGTAGAGAAACTACTTAAAGCTGGTTTCATCTACCCCATCTAATTGACTCAATGGGTGTCGAATCCAGTGCCAGTCAATAAAAAATAGGGTATGATTCGCGTATGTACGGACTTCCATGATCTGAACAAGGCCTGTCCAAAAGATAATTTCCCCATGCCATTTATTGACTAGATTGTCCATGAATGCGCAGGTTGCAAGGAATTTTCTTTCATGGATGGTTTTTCAAGATACAATTAGATACAGATCAAGCCGAAAGACCAACACAAAACCACTTTCATTTGTCCATGGGGTACATTCTCTTATCGGAAGATCCTTTTTGGTCTGAAAAATGTTGGCGCTACATTTCAGTGGGCCATGTCTTTTGCTTTGCACAACCTCAAACACATAGTCGAGGCTTATGTTGATGATTTAGCATCACGATATCACAAGAGAGATGATCATCCTACACACCTTTGACTTATCTGTTATCACCCCATAAATTATGGGAATCAACTGGTGACTGGGATATTATCTGTATCTAGTGTTTTTGTTGACAAATGATTTTTCATTCTGCAAATAATTTGAAAAGAAAAAAGAAAAAAGAAAAAAGAAAAAAGAAAAAAGAAAAAAGAAAAAAGGAAAAAGAAAAAAGAAAAAAGCAAAAAGGAAAAAGAAAAAAGGAAAAGAAAAAGAAGAAAAAGAAAAAGAGGGCATAAAAGAATTGAAATGAAAGCCCCATGCAATAATAGTAACTTGGCCATACCTTTCAAGCATGGCCAAGTTCTTTTTAAATTTAATGTTGATAGGTTAGTGAATAAATCTGACCAGACTGTCTAATCCTGGTCAGATAGCCCTTA
>CBVK0100799948.1:0-10647 GCA_900067695.1 Picea abies
ACCTTGTGCTCAGCCACAGGCATGTCCTAACTCAATAGATCGCTTTTCCACCAGATAATCATCTGGAGTTATTATCACTCGAGTCATGGAGGAGGTCATCTCTAGGTTCCTAACTCTGTCTCAGGCAGAAACCACGAACCCTTCTTAGGGGATTTCTCTCATGTTTGTAAACTGAGAGAAAGACTCCCATAGCTACTATGTTCCACTTCTCATAGGTTTGTAAGATGGAGGATGTATCCCATAGCTTCATTCATCAACAAAATATTGTGCATAAATTTCAATTTATAATCTTGTATATAATTTTTATTTGACCTGTTCTCTGCAGGAAGAATTCCTTTTTGACTTGATACCTAGAATTAATTGTTAGAATGATTGTAGCCCCCAACTATTACCTTGTAATTTTGAAACTAACCAAGGACACTGCAATGTCAGAAATAGGCCCTTTTTCAGTGGAGTAAACATGAACTACTTAGGTCTTTGCCATGGGACAATAAAGCACACTTATAGTTGTTTCAGTGATGTTCAAAGCTTTGAAAATACCATATTTTTGTTGAATATTTTTATACTTGTTGTACTTGGTTTTTGGTTTTTACAGTGACTAAAATCTAAAAACAACCAAAATCATCTAAGATAATAGCAATGAAATTATAGAGCCAGAATATAAGCTTCATAGTCCTAGGAAAGTTGTAAAGGTATAACAAATACAGTTCTCAAGCTTTGTTTACATCACCTCTTGGGCACCTGCCGACACCAATCTACATGAATCAATTCATGGTCATCTTTGTATTTGAGGACAAAGTCCCCTAACATAAAAATTTCTAGCTTCCGTGAGAATTCATATTCTTCTCACAACATTGGTTGTGCATTCAACAAGATATAAAAAAAATTCCCAACAAGCCAATATCATCAACAGATTTTTAAATGATAACATGCATATCATTTCTTTGAGAGTTAAGGAGTGATCAATCCAAACAATTCAAGCCTCTATTCACAGTGTAAATTTATTGCCATATATAATTGCTTTAAATTATTTTGTATGCAAGTGGATGGAAGAATCGAGGGTGATGACATACCTAGTCATGTTGCTTATACTGGGGATAAAAAACACTTAAAGCTCCAATAGTTCTAAACTGAATCCTCATGCTTTGTATTGTTTCTTTTCTCTCTCACAACCCCATGTCTTAGATCTCTCTACATCAGATGTCTTGGATCTCTCTACATTGGAGGGAACTTAAAATAAAACTCTCCATCTCCCAAGAAATTCATAGGTTTCAATGTTTAATTTTCATATTATTTGTGCTTTTGGAACTGAGCGAGATATTGGCTATGTCACAATGAAAAATTTATGGAATGGATGGATGCCATCATATTTGCAACGAAATTTTCTAGCAACAAGCCGAGTATGTGCATGGATGGTCAAGTAAAATGCAAGTGTCGTTGTTATGTACAAGTATGAACACTTGGAACGGTTACTATGAATTCATGCTTTCTACAAGTGTCAAGTGCCATGCTTGTACATCCTTCCGCTAAGTATTGAGTTGATGTATTTGTATGTGCAACACACACATGATATCAATCATCCCATGGTTAGATGAATAATATTGCAATACCCCTTCTTCCCCCAGCTTGTAGATATGATTGCTATCATTGTCAAGCTATGGATAAGATTAAAATGTGTGAATTTTAAAATATAAGGAACCATGTCTAAAGAATGTGATGTAAACATACTTATGTTGATTAATATAAAAATAAAAATTCTTGAATAATTGTTGAAGGTGTCACCTATATAGAGATGATTTCATGAGATGGAATGGTAAGGGGAACCATCACTGGTTGAGATGGCCCTTCTAGGAAGTAGATTGTTGGATTTGAAATGCTCAGACCTAGAACTGTCCTCTATCCTAAACAATTTATTTAACAATCAAACTAGTCTTCCTCAAGAATCAATGAGAGGATTGGAAGAGTACCCATCTGGAAGTTTCTTGAAATGACCCAAGAAATCTTTCTAAGGAAGGCAAGAAAAGAGGAAAAAATGTGAGAAAAAGGATGAGGAGAATGGAAGTTGCACATGGTAGGGTAGAGAGACAAATTATGTGTAAGAGTAATGTGTGATATTTCTATGGATCAGATCAAAACGGAGAAGAAGTAGGAAAAAGGAAGTGTTCTAGGTACATGAATTGTTTAGCGGTGTGTTCATATCAAGCTAATAAACAGGGTTGTAGAATTTTTAGTGGTTGAGTGAGCAATCACAGCAGGCCCCCTTGATTGGTGGATCGAAGATTCAGTTGCTAGATTCATGTGGGAGACGAAGAGTGACCTTCGTCCCTCATGGTTTTCTAAGAAGAAGAAGAAAAACCTCTCATGGCATCATACTCTATCTAGGGGGTGGCCAAATGTAGAAATAATTGGTGCAGTTATGCCTATGGTTGGGTGGAAAGTGGCACACCCTTCTAATTGGTGCAGTTATGCCTATGGTTGGGTGGAAAGTGGCACACCCTTCAACAGTTTCCAGTATTTTCAAGTTTCAAGATAAGTATATATGCATTCTGCATAATGAATAAAGAGAATCAATCAAGTCTTTAAATTTTAGGCATGGATGTGCATGCTTGTTTAATGAATAGACTGTTTTTTATTACTACAAGTCAGTGTGCTTGGGTAACGCTAGAACATAATGGTTGGCTGCTTTCTATGAATTTTGTATTGAATGGATATGTATACTTGTACAATTTGAAATGAATCCATGTATTGTATGCAAGTTCTCATGTTGTAAAAGTGAGTTTGGGTATGCTTACGTAACGTATGCAAGTTCTCATGTTGTAAAAGTGAGTTTGGGTATGCTTACGTAACCAACATATTTGTAGGGCTTACATATTTCTCCTATCCCAGTCAGTCTGATGGACTCATGGAGTCCAAAAGGCATGGTAAAGGTAGGGAATAACCTTATGGAGAATGTAACCTATGAATGGATAAATCATGAGGTATGAAACTTCTTTAGAAGGATGGTGACAAAAGTTCCTAGGAATATGGGAGGGTCTCTGTATAGTCGAGGAGACTTAATCCCTGTTGGGTCTCTTTCCTTGAAGAGGAAATATTACAGGAGATGTAAATATTCTTCCAAATGGGGATGAGATATTGTCTTAGTTAGTTCAGAAACAAGGGTGAAGGAAAAGAGGTTTTGGTAGAACCTTGAGGAAGGTCTTGGAATAATGCCTAGGTAGAAAAGTCCCAAATAGGATAGTTAATAAAAGAAAAACCCCGAAGAATCTTCAAAATTTGGCTAAGTCTTGTCTTCAGACTATTGTCGTGATGAAAACCATGTGCTTTGATATGGAATGACTCTTAGTCATCGATTTGGTATGTCTAATGACTATCAGCCTTATGTTGAGGGGAGAGATCATCGGGACTCTCAAGCCTTGGATATGGGAGAACGAGGGGAAATCCAATGATAATAAGAATCCTAGAACTAGCAACAGTCATCAATTCATGCGGTGTTGAGATCTAGATTGTCGATCTATCTGAATTGGCCATAGCTAAATTTGAGTAGTCGGATCTATCTGAATTGGCCATAGCTAAATTTGAGTAGTCGATGAGATGTGCATCGTCAACGGGAATCAAATATTTGAGAAGTGAGGGTCATGTTAGGGAGTGTCGATGATGATAGGGCATGAGGGTTGATGAGGATCATCGATTAGCACATAGGTGAGGATAACCTCTGTCATTGATCCCTAGAAATCCCCCCTCACTTAAGCAATAAAAGGAATATTATGTCATGATGATGTGGCTTTCCATCTTGGTAGATAGTGGGTCCTCGTGGAGATAGGTTTCACTAGGGGATTGGTCGACAGAACAAATGTGGGTTGCATTGGGCTAGGAGGTCCTTTGGGCCTTCACTTTAAACCCTGGCTATCATATTACAGGCTAGGAAATATGGAGCATTGATCCCAGGCACATTGTCGTTGGGAGTGCATGATTGACAAAGTTGGGGTATAGACCCCAAAGTGTTGATGACGATAAAGGCATGAGGATTGATGAGAATCATCGATCTGTTGGGAACGAACTCAACAATATCTGGAACATTGATGTCAATGGAATCGTCATTGGGAATAATAGGTTGACGAGGTTAAGTGATGGACCAGAGATGCCAACGAGAATATGGGTTCGAGAATTATTGAGAATTGTTGATTGGTACATGGGAAAGAGATGGTAACCATCATAGTTCCCTATAAATCCCCACTTAAGCAATAAAATGGATCCATGAAATCAGGATGATGTAATTTCCAAGTCAGCAGTGAGTGGGTGATAATGATGACACATGTCACCAGAGGAGTAGTCAATGGAAGCGAATGTCCAAGAGGAGGTTATAATCTTTGTGACCTTGATTTTTAACCTATGTTGTAGGATCTAAATGAGGACAGATCTTGATTTTTCATCGAATGATGTCAGTTTATCCTAGAGTATGGGGAGGAGGAAAACATCGACGATGATGATGAGGAGATGTAGATCATTGGATCCAGTTGCATCATTGTTGGAGCATGAACGATTGGTACAATTGAGCGATGGCCCAAGAGTGTCGATGAAGATGAATACTTGGGAAAATTTGGGTCATTGATCCTTAACTGGCATGGTGAGATGGTCCTCAAATTGTTGAGGGTCTCACATGGTTGCACAATAAATGGAGAAAGGGATGAAGACATCAGGATTGCGTTGTATGCCAACATGAAATCCATCGTGATTGTCAGGGTGACAGGTGTCATCGGTCGATTGGATGAGGTACATGTGTGGTCCTTAAGGGGGGATAGAAACTATTGAATTGCAATTGCAATCTAGAGAATTAGATCTATATGTCATCAAGTCTCAGCCATCCATCGGAAGATGATGGGCTTGGGCCCAGGAGTGTGTATGGGAGCAAGGGACAATGACGAGGTTGGGAGATTGAGTGATAGTCGTTGATCGATGGATAGGCAAGGAAAAACCTTAGTCGTTGATCCTTGTGGGTCCCATCTATTCATTATGTGAGCGATGAAGACTAGAACATTATTTGTCATGCAAGTTAGGAGTTCCAACATGATCGAAGCCATTGCAGGAAGAGTCACGAGAGTTGTTGGATCTGGATCAATCCCAACAGAGTGGTCATCATCGGAGATGGTAGTTATGGTAATTAGTATATATATGGAGGGATAACCATGACTATGAGAAAGACAATCCCCACAAAGAATGGATTGTCATCAGAACCATTGGATTGTGGAGTTTATGCTCCACAGGAGTTGGAACCTCGACGATGATGAAGAAGATAGGCCCAAGTGATCGGGACTATTAAATTAGAAGGTTTGATGGGCCAGATAGAAGACTCAACATAAGCACTATGTCGAATGGCATGAGATATAGGTGGCCACATGGATGCCATGTGGCATTGAGGTGGTTTTTGGCCAATAGAAGGCCTGTAAACTTTAGAAGACCATAAATTTTGATCTAGGATTGGATCTGAGCACAATTATTGTCATTGGAAATATCTTGATGAGAAAAAGGTGATGGTGTCCTCGAGGAGAGGTTTTGAGATGATTAAGAAAAGGTGAAATTTTAACACCCCATCACCCTAAGTAAGGATTAGGGGGTTGGGTGTGTTACAAGGTGTCATTAAAGAAGACAACAACACTTGGCCTACTTGGGCTCAGGAAAAAGTCTAATATATTGTATTGGAAGATAATTTTAAGGGGGAGGGTAACCTACCCTACCCTATCTATAATAATTTACAAAATATTTATTACAAAAGGGAAGGAGAAAAAATTCAAATACATTTACATGTTAAAATTTGGTTTGTATAATATTGTTGAGTGCTTAATAATGAAGTTGATTTCATTATACAAAAAACTAATTGTGTTCATTAGAAAATAATGGATAGTTAACTAATAGAAAATGTTGATTATCAGTATTTAACCAGTTAGATGAAATCAACGAGACTACATCATAGAGAATGGTGACACATCGTCAGATGGGAGAGAGCTCCCATAACAAAGAGGAAGAGTTTGATGAAAGGAGAGTGGTAGAAACTCCTCCAAATTTGGATGAAACTGTAGGAAGCCTCATGGAAAAGTTGCAAATCTTTAAAGAAGACAATGAGAGGATTGCAAAAGAACAAGAAAAACAAATTGAAATAAATGCAGTTTTCTACAAAGCCTTCCAAATATACAGAGAAAATTGCAACATGGGTCAGTAGCTAGTAATGTGGACAGACATCAATCCAAGAAAACCCGAAGTCCACCTAAGATACAAAAACATGTCTCTAAAAGTAGCAATACAAGAAGAAGTGCCTCAAATAAGGCCCAACATGGAGCCAAAAGGCATGATAACATCAAGTATTCATTTGGAGAATCCTCTAGTGAGGGATCTAGTAGCTCCAAGGAACTCTCAAATAGTGAGACTAGTTCACATTATTAGAGGAGAAGAAAGAGGAGGAAACACTCCAAGACCCATGACCTTGAAGATCTTAAGAAAGCCAAGCCACCTACTTTTGATGGGGATATTAAAAATGAGGAAGATATTAAAGCTTGGTTTCTTGGCCTAAAGAATTACTTCATAGTTCATGACTACTCTGAAAACATGAAGGTCTGAATAGCCATTTTCAACTTGAAAGGAAAGGCCCCTATCTGGTGGGAGGACCTTAGAAATGTAAAGGGAATTCATGAGAAAGAATTGTGTTAGAGACATTCTGAAAAATACTTCAAGGAAAAGTACCTATCTGAAAGGTACTATGATGAAAAGACTAAGGATTTCTATGAACTCATGCTATGACATATCACAATAGATGAATATGTTAACAAATTTCTTGAGCCGATAAGGTATATTCCATATATAAAGGATGAAAAGGTGAAAATGCAGTGATTCATAAGTGGGATGCCTAAACCTTTAGATATATAATTGATTTGATGAACCAAAAAAATTAGAAGACACTATTCAAAAGGAAATGTACTTCTATGAGAAATTCAAGCACAAGACAAAACCTAATAAGGATTGGAAGAAGAAAGGTAAATTGGGATACAAGAAGAAGGGATTTAAATCTTCGAGGTTTAAGAATCATGGGAAATCCCTGAGACGAGCCTTCCCACTAAGAGTGTGTATCAGTAGAATT
The DNA here is from genome assembly GCA_900067695.1 of Picea abies. NCBI lineage: Eukaryota > Viridiplantae > Streptophyta > Pinopsida > Pinales > Pinaceae > Picea > Picea abies. The sequence goes on from CBVK0100799948.1 coordinate 7,127, forward strand.
TCCCATCTCAGAGTGGAAATAAACCCTTTGTATCAACCCTAAGAAAGACCGATAATACAAAGAGAGAACCATTGAAATGTTGGGGATGAGGAGAAGAACAATTGCTAAGGGATTTCCCTCAAAGTAAATGAGACAGTAGAAGGGTGTACAACATCCAAGAGGATACCACAGTTAATGATGGGGCTAGGAGCATGCCACAAATTTATGCAGCCATGGATAATTGATAAGTTTACCAACAAGCTTCAATGGTGGATATGGAAGGTATGATTTCCAACCATCTTGTTTCTATTTTAATTGACCTTGGTTCTAATTTGAGTTACTTTTCCCCTCAAACTATTGAGAAATGTAAAATTCAACAAGTAAAACATGCTAAATCATGGTTGGTGTAGCTATCCAATGGAACAAAAAGGAAAGTAACATAGTCCATATCATCATGCCAATTCATTATGAATGGGCTTCCCATCCAAGCAACCCTAAATATACTTCATTTATAATCTTATGACATGATGATTGGCATGGATTGGTTGGTTTCTGATAAAGCCAAGTTGGACTATTATAAAAAAAAACATTGGAATGTGGAGATGAGGAAGGGAAGAAAAGGATCCTACAAGGAATCCAAAATCTTGTCTCAATGAGACAAATATCATCCCTTCAAGTGAAGAGGTATTGCAAAAAAGGATGTCCCTTGTATGCAATACATGTATTGAACCATGTTAAGGATGATAAACCAATCCTAGAGGATCATCCTTTATTAAGGGAATATAAATGTGTGTTTCTTGAAGAGGTACCAAGTTTACCTCCAAAAAGAGACATTGATTTCTCAATAGAACTTATGCGTGGAGTAGTGTCAATGTCTAGAGAACCCTATAGGATGAGTACCCCAGATCTAGTTGAGTTCAAATTACAACTAAAAGATATGTTGGACAAAGGTTACATTAATACTAGTGTGTCCCCTTGGGGAGCCCCTGCTCTATTTCTGAAAAATAAGGATGACACACTCAGATCATGCATAGATTACAAACAACTCAACAACATGAAAATTAAGAAAAAGTATCCCTTACCAAGAATTGGTGACTTTTTTGAACAATTAAGGGGTGCTACAATTTTCTCCAAGATTGACCTAAGGTCTGGATACCATCAGGTCCAGATTAAGGATGAATAAATCCACAAAACAACCTTTAGGACAAGGTATGGGCACTATGAATTTGTGGTGGTGCCATTTGGGCTTACCAATGATTATATCTCCGCTCTCATTTCGTGCCGAAAATAATCCGGATCAGTAATCAACATGTTCTTGGACAGATTTTTGTTGGTTTTCATTGATGAATAATGTACTCAACATGTTCTTGGACAGAATAGTGATCTCAACCCTATTCTTCCATAGTCTTGTGTGATTGGCGCCAAACCTTCTTACATGAATTTTGATGAGACAAGGGTTTAGAGAAAAAAAAATGTTCCAAGGGTTGGGTTGTTGCTTCAAAGTGAAAAAAGGGGATCACTGGCCACAGGGAGGTCGAGGGTTCGCTTGTATTGCAGCACTACAATTTTTTTTTCCGATCTAATAATACAGCCTAACTAGAGACCAAGGGATCGATCCCTTTGCAACATTTTTTTCCAATTCAATACTCACACACAAAAACTCTCTGATCTAATAATATTCACCTTTGTCAATCTAAGAATACGGAGGTCAATCCAGTAGATTGGGCTATCAGTCACTTCAAGCAACCGGGGTACCTTTGTTTAGTTTGTTGCATGCTAAACAAAAATTTGTTGATCCGATTCACTCACGAGTGTACAATCACTGAGATTTAACTTCACCAAGATTTATTTTCTTGTGTCACTACCAAAAGAGGTTGATCTGATAGATGGAGAACTATCGACGACAAATATTATGTCACTTAATAGATCTGTATGCTCTCTCCTCTAGGTTTTATCTCCATCGTTGATTGTTTAGGTATTAAACCCCAATGCTAAACTCCACAAGATATCTTTTCTCTTCACTTTGTGGAGAGGCTTATGCCTTGCGCTCTCATACCATGATAAACTATTATAAGAAGAGAAATAATCAAACATAAACACATAGATGTGGGAAAAACACCTTGGGGTTTCAGTACCCATCTAAACATTATATAGAATACTCAGTAATACAATGGATCCAATGGATCGCTGAATGAATGGAGTAAACAAAATCTGAACTGAACCTAAACATAAGTCTAACTGCAACTTAGCTAAGTGAGCTGGCAAAAAAGGAAACATTTGGCGAGATTAACTATAAAAACTCTAACACTTGAGCTATAGAAAACAATTTGTGTTGTTATTCCTATTAGACAGATCAATTGAAGCAACAAATATTGATTATAACATTAGATGACTAGAGATATTCATCAAGGCTCCATGCCAACATCAAGCACATGCCACAAATATTGGATATTCATCAAGGCTCCATGCCAACATCAAGCACATGCCACAAATATTGTGCATAAATTTCAATTTGATAAGCTTGTGCACAATGGCTTCAAATATAATTTCTATTTAACGTTTTCTCTGCAGGAAGAATTCCTTTGTTAGAATGATTGTATCCCACAACTATGACCTTGTAATTTTGAAACTAACCAAGGACGCTACAATGTCGAAAATAGGCCCTTTTTCAGTGGTGTAAACATTAAGTGCTAAGGATGGCAATAAAAGAGGAAAAAACATGGGAAAAAGGATGAGGAGAATGGCAGTTGCACATGGTAGGGTAGAGAGACCGATTCCTCGTAAGAGTAACATGTGATATTTCTCTGGTTCAAATAAGAATGGAGAAGAAGTGGGAAAAAGTAATTGTTTTATGTACATGAACTATTTAGCAGTGTGTTCATATCAAGATGATAAATAGGGATGTAGAAGTTCTAGTGGTTGAGTGAGCAATCAAAACAGGCCCCCTTTCTTGGTAGATTGGAGATTGGGTTGCTAGATTCTTGTGAGAAAAGAAGAGTGACCTTCATCCCTCCTTGTTTTCTGAGAAGAAGAAGAAACACCTCTCATGGCATGATACTCTAGCTAGCAGGTGGCCAACTGTAGAAATAATTGGTGCAGTTGTGCCTATGGTTGGGTGGAAAGTGGCACACCCTTCAACAATTGCAGTTGTGCCTATGGTTGGGTGGAAAGTGGCACACCCTTCAACAATTTCTAGTATTTTCAAGTTTCTAGATAAGTATATATGCATTATGCTTAATGAATAAAGAGAATGGATCAAGTCTATAAATTTTAGGCATGGATGTGCATGCTTGTTTAATGAATAGACTAGTTTTTCTTACTACAAGTCGTTGTGCTTGGGTAACGCTAGAACAAAATGGTTGGCTTCTTTCTATGAATGTTGTATTGAATGGATATGTATACTTGTATGATTTGAAATTAATTCATGTATTGTATGCAAGTTCTCATGTTGTAAAAGTGAGTTTCAGTATGCTTACGTAACCAACATATTATTAGTGTTACACATCAAAATCACTCAACTGGATAAGTGTCGCATATTCCTC
>CBVK0100799949.1:0-10647 GCA_900067695.1 Picea abies
GAGGATGTTGCTTCTTGGGATTCTTGGGTTTATCTTTCTGATGGACGACTGAGGCTTTCTTGGAGGTACCTGCAGTGTTGATTACTCCAAGTTGTAAAAGCATATATTACTCTCTAATCAAAGTATCACAAAAGTTCTCAAGAGTGGGTTTTACATAAGCTGTCCCTAGAGCCTCTTCACATAAAGTTCTGAATGTTTTAAACTTAGATAGATAGTATTTAATGCAAGAAAATTCACTTGGACTTAAAGTCACTACTTGATTTTTTAACTTTTTTGCTTGAATAATATTGTTTACCAAACATAGATTCAATCATTTCCCAAGCTTCTTTGGGTTTATCAATTGATTGAAAGTGGACCCTTAAATTAGGAGAGATGGACATTTCGATTAATCCACATGCTTCTTCATTCCTACTATCCCATTTGAATTTATTATCAGTATCAGTGGGTGTTGTTTCCTTTTCCAAGGTAATCCGGTACAAGCCTTTACTTTTTAATAAATCCTCCATATGGGATTTCCATTGGAACTAGTTGGTGTTGGTAATAAAAATATTACTTGAAGAAGCCATATTAAATATGTAGATAATATGGATTTAAAAACTGGAACTGATGATCTTGATGGAAATGTCTTGAAAAATTAGGCATTTTTAAAAGAAACGACACTGAAAACGGACTTTAGATGTGAAAGTTATGTCTGTTAGCACTCTGTAAATTTGTTTTGGCTGAGAAAAAAAATGACAAAGGTAACCTACAAACCACTTTGAAGATGGGTACTAGCCTACTTAGCTCAGAGAGGGCTCTCTCATGTCACTTGTTCTATAACATATAAATTTTCTTTAACATGTCTATGGCTAGGTTTTGTTGCTTTGTGTTGGCATAGGGGCAGACCCAGGGTTCAACGCTACAACAACGCACAACCAAAAACCTAACTACCGACCCTTTCAGTAACACCTGCGAAGAAGATGAAGTCTCACTTGAGGTAGAGGAAGGGGTGGTTGCAGGACTCGGATGTCTGCAACCTTAGATGGGATACATATATGTGATTCTAACACTTAACAGAGCACTTAGTAGTTAGCATTCCTCAATATCCAGTTCTTAATTACAACGCAATTAAACCCTAAACTGTAGAACATCATAGTATTCATTCAGATCTAAGGTATTTAAGCACTAAGCATACTTACATCAATTATATCTAACATCCATCCACATCATTAAGCACAAAGCATCAACAAATCTATCTATCATTCATCTATATTAAAGCACTAAGAAAGTAAACACATAAACACATCAATACATCACACAAAGCATAACAACACAACATGTATGTGGTTCACCCCCATCCTGGGGCTACGCCCACAAATGCTTCTCTTCTTTATTTTCTTTGGTGAAGCTTCTTACAAGCACATAGCATCAAAATCCTACTCTACAGAAGATAGGATATCTGAGCACACTCTACCATTTTCTCCTTCTTAGAGCTAGGGCACAACACCAAGCCTTTCCACAGTCTGTTATAGTTACTTGCACTTAGCCTTGCAAGCCTCACATAGTATGCAAAAAGAATTTACAACTCTTGATCACACAGATAAAACACATCACTTAACACATTGGCACTTCTTACATCGCCTAGCTTACTTATTTATACATTACAAAATCGGGCCTATACATGGGTAAACCCATGGGATGACATTGCCTTACTCGTTACATAATATCAAAACCCTAAAATCCCTAAAAATGGGCTGAGATCCCGTGATCTCCACTTCATCTTGGGCTTCACCTTTGATAGCCTGTTGAAGTCCCAAAAATAGGTCAAGTATGACCAAGAATCCTCAAAACTTGGTCAAGGGCCAATAGGCCCCCAACACTCACCTGTGATGCATCCCGAGTCACTTTGGTCTAGGTAGTTCTACTTCAAAAGCCTCGAGATTGGCTCAATCTACTTCAACTTGTTGTTGTGCCATGGCCTCCTATTCAACGAACTCCTGGATGACTTCTTCATTGATAGGTCCCTCTAGGTGTTGCTCAACTGCAATGATGACCTTCTCCAGTTTTGCTCCTCAGCCTTTGATCTCTATGAATAATTGGTAAGCCTCATCTTGTATAGGTTGGAGCCTCTAAGTCACTTCCATGACTCTGCTATGGAGAGTGTGGACCTGTTTCTGGGTAGTGCGCTACTCCTGAAATTACTTAATTCTTTACACAACTGACAGGGGCTTCAACTGTGCTTGTATTGTCTCTGCTTGCTTCTTCTCTTCCTGGAGCTGTGAATCTAGTGCCTTCATCTCCGGGTTCTCAGTGAGCCACTCATATTTCTGGGCAATGTGATCACTCAGTTTATTTCATTCCATGGCAAGGGCCTTTATTCTCTCAACTACGCTCTGGGAAATTTCTTCTCTTTGGTCCCTTACATCTTGCGGTGTGTCAGACACTGCACAAAGCTCTAAGTCTGCTATTCTTTGTTGTAGCTGCTGGATAGCTTCCATGAGATGCTATACTTGCTGAGTGATTCAGTCTTCTGCCTATGGCTCTAAGACTATCATAGAGTGAAGTGCTCTGTTGACTGCTTCTTTCACTTCAAGTTTCTCCGCAAGTAACTTTTATTTTACTTGTTGCATCTATGTTTTCTCTTCGTCAAACTTTGCCTGGAGAGCAGTCTTCTCCTGCTTTGCAACTCTGCATTGTTCTACGAGTACTACTTGTACTTGCTTCAAAGCCTGGGTGGTTTGTTCTGTTTCTTCTTATGCTCTTTAAAGGAAAGCTTTGGTTGCATCTACTAGTCGGTAGAGTTGGGCTGGATCATCTCCCAACTCTTGTTCTCCTGATGGCAGGGGTGCAGTGGAGACTGTGCGACTGGACTGAAGGGCCTGATGTACCCCTTGAAGCTTGAACTCAATTCTATCATACATTTCCTCCTTCTTGGCTTCTTGTTTCTCCGTGATTTTCAATGAAGCATCATTTAGGGCTGCTATGATGAAGTCAAAATTGTCGGTGGTGAGCACAGTCTGCATCTTGGTCACATTGGCTCTCAATTTCTTCCCGGAAGAAGGTTTTGGGGGAGAAACCTTCCTCTTCTTCGAGGGGTCAACCTCATCTCTAGTTGGTGTTACCTTGCCTTGATTCTTTTCATCTTATTCTTCGTCATCACCCCCTCAGTTAGGTGATACTGAAGCAATCTTTTTTGAGGCACTACTTAAATCTTGGACCTCTTCAGTCTTCTTTCTTCTGCTGGTTCCGGGTGTGTTCTGTTCTGTATGAGTGGCCTCCAGGTTGTCTAGTTCAGGATCAGACTTCTCTACAGGGTCAATGAGGATAAGGAGGTCCACAGACGAGTCCTTAGTGATCTCCTCCATGTCCTCTTTCGTAAGTTTATAGTATGACTGGAGCTGCTATTTATGTTCATCGGCTCATGCTGTTATGTAGATGAAATTCCGATCTGCGCTGAACTTCATCAGATGTTAGAATCTCTGTAAGGTGTTCAGAGTCATGCAAGGTTCAACTTCTATGGATCTCTTCAGCTGAAGGTAGTATGTATGAAAAACAATGTTCGACTGCCACTGCTAGTTCATATCACTCATATAGCAAAGTGTGGCGAACTTCACAGCAAGCGGTTCGAACGGTTCTATGTCCAGGAATGTTGCATCTTCTGGCATTTACTAGGCAAAAAATGCGATGAGGATCAAAATCCAACTGAATTGAAACTCATAGCTCTGATCCTGTGCTTCGCGACAGTCTAGTTTGAGCTGATTGACTAGGTATTTCACCCAGTTCATTTGTAAGCCTTCTACACACTTCCCCACGAGGTCGATGACAAAGTCTGTGACCTGTGTGGGTCAGTTCTTTAATACCATCTTTCCAGCTATTAACTGACATGCTAGGTGCACTACGCCATTCTGGATGGACGCTACCTTGTAGCCTTGTGTCCCCTTCTCGACATCACCGTATGTGTCCTTGATATTTTGTGCTAGCACGCGATCTGTGAATTTTCCTAGATAGAACTCCTATGGGTCAGGGCCTTGCATACTTAACCCTGTGATCCTATGGATCAACATCATATCAATTATAATACGATGATCTATCCATAAGTAGTTTCCATGGTAACATGATAGTAGCAACTTGACATAGGCGTTGACTTCCTGGTGCCTTCCAAAGTGTGGGATTTTAACTTGACATAGGCGTTGACTTCCTGGTGCCTTCCAAAGTGTGGGATTTTCATTACATTTAGCAGGGTGTACTGCGCGAGATTCATCGTCCACAGTTAGGGGATTATCTTTGTGTTCTTCCCCTTCATTCTGGTTAGGTACTTGTATGGGGCGAGCATGCTATGATTCTTGCGATATCTAAGGTTGAAGTCACTAAACTTCAATGCTATGATCTTGTCTTCCTGCGCTTGAACTATGTGTATCCCCTTCAGGAAGTACGCAGTACTAATGGTGTACTCGAAATCTATGGGTACACTATCACGACTTACCACACCAGCTAGAGGCGGGATATAGTTGGGTAATATAGATGGGATCAACTTCGCATTGGCTAGGCCATCTCTGTGTTTGGTTCTCTTCTTTGTTGTTGGTCGGGATGTCCCGGATCTGCGTGCAGTCGACGGGGAGGCTTTCACTCATCTCGTCGATGACGCTTGTACACCTACAGACATCGACATTACTCTTTTAGTCATGAGGTCGATGAGAAATTATTCAAAAACTTTATCTACAACACTGAACTCATCCGACATACACGCTTGGGGTTGGAAATCTCAGGTTTGAGGAGTAATTTCTAAATGCATTGGGATAGATGGAAATAGCACGATGATCAATGTGAAAAATCAACTAATCCGTGGGCTCTGATTCTTAGTTTAGAAAAAGTGTTCTTGGTGCCTGACGTGACGAGATAAATAGATAACTTGGCAACAGATCTCTCCAACGGGTGAGAATCCTTCATTAACTCAGTTTTGTCTGTTACGACATGGTCCTAATGGTCTGATGGCGAGCTTCCTGGCCATAAATTCCTTTCTACCCATTTGAGGTGTCGGTCTAATGGTTATACTATTCCCAACGACTATATTTCTTCGCCATGGAAAACTGCCATGTGATGTTGTTCTGATATCCCGACGAAGTTCCAATTTTGTAATTTTTCCTTCTACGAAGCTTCCTCTGGAACCTTCTATAACTTTTCGATATTAGCTCTCTTCTTACTCAGGTTTCTAGCCTTTTCCCAGTGATTTTCATCTCGGTATTCCTTTTTCCATTCTGATTCTTCTCTCCTCTTGGCATAGTAACTTCGCGTTATTGATATTCTTTCCTAATATTCAAGGGTAGTACTTCTTCTTTACCTGGGGTCAGTACTTCAGTTTTCTGTGGGTCTTCTAGTGTTATTCCCACTTCGACATCCAAGTATTTGGTTTTAAATAGCTTCACTTGGTTCTCCTGTTCTTCAATCAAGTGTGTGATCTTCCTAGTCATGAAATCTTTTTACTCTTGCTTCTTCTGTTCTAATATTTCTTCTTCCTTCCTTCTAGTCTAATCTCTTTCAATCCAAGGTTTTCCTAGCAATATGGAAAATGGAGCATTGTTCTCAATAAATTTAACAACTTTGAATCCTTCCTCTCTCAAAGTTCCATTTTCATTCATAGATATCTGGGTGAGCTTTCCACATAGGTTTATCATCTTTCCTCTGAATAGTCCTATTCCCCCCAATGAAGGAATCATAGAAGGATTCCATAAAGTTTCCCAAGTTCTCTGTGTCATAATATTCACCTGTGTTTCTTCATCCAGAACCCAGTCAATGTCGAAGTCTCCTATTCTTTCTTCTATGCATTATTTTTCTTTGAAGATATTTGATAAGCTGACATGTCGATGGTCATTCAGGGTTTCTTTCATCTATAGCAATACTTTCTTTGATTCTTTCTGGGTTTCTGCTCTGGTTTCATTTGCTTGACCTTTCTCATGGTCTTCTTGTCTCATATTCATCCTGCCAACCTTAGAAATCATTCTAGGGAAATATAATACTTCATGGTCCATATAATTGCAACAGAGGCAACTAGGTCTCCTTCCAGGGCATTCCTTATCAAGATGTCTTGGTTTTCTACAACTGTAGCAAAGGGTTAATCCTCTCTTTCTTTTATATGATCCCCAACCTTTCCTTTATTACATGCTAGGATCATAGTAGCTAACCTACAACAAATTCTTTTTAGCGTCCTGCATCCATTTGTTAGTCCAAACATTCTCTCTATGCATAGGTATAACATATCTTTCATTATTCTTATCATATCTACTTATATCAAGTCTTCTTTCATCTATCACTTCTCTAGTTTTCAAGCTAGGAAAAAATCTATCAACCATACCTAGATCCATACTCTAGAAACAAAAATTTCTAGTTATGTTACTTCTATAGAGCGCAAAGCTTTCAGATCTAACACTTTTCACTATTCTTACCTTTATCAGAGAACATAACTTGTAGATCTTACCTCTTTTAACCAAAAAATCTTACTTTTACCTTTATCATGTCACAAAGCTCCTAGGTCTTACCTCTTTTCTTCAGATATGACCCTTCTTCTTGGCACAAAGATTCACAGATCAAGTAGAATGTTGCACACTAGGGAAATAGACCTATGTACAGAGCTTTTATAGCTTTAGGTCAGATATTTTCACAAATATTGTTCTTTCTCAGTTCCCAACAATCATAGTTTCAGGTCCCAACAATGGAACCATTTGTTGGCATAGGGGTAGACCCAAGGTTCAATGCTACAACAATGCACCAACAAAACCCTAAATACTGGCCCTTTCGACAACACCTGTGAAGTAGATGAAGTCTCATCTGAGGTAGAGGCAGGGTGGTTGCAGGACTCAGATGTATGCAACCTTAGCCGGGACACATATTTGTGATTCTAACACTTAACATAGCACTTAGCAATTAACATTCCTTAATATCCAGTTCTTAGTTATACCGCAGTTAAACCCTAAAATGTAGAACATCACAATATTCATTCAGATATAAGATATTTAAGCACTAATAATACTTACATCAGTTAGATATAACATCCATCCACATCATTAAGCACAAAGCATCAACAAATCTATTTATCATTCATCTTGATTAAAGCACTAAGAAAGTAAACACATAAACAAATCAATACATCACACAAAGCATAACAACACAACATGTACATGGTTCACCCCACCCCAGGGCTATGTCCACCAGCTCTTCTCTTCTTTATTATCTTTGGTCAATCTTCTTACAGGCACATAGCATCAAAATCCTACTCCACAGAAGATAGGAAATCTGTGCACACTCTGCCAAATCCTCCTTGTTCGAGCTAGGGCATGACACCAAGCCTTTTCGTAGTCTCTTACAATTACTTGCACTTAGCCTTGCAAGCCTCACACAGTATGTACAAAGCATTTACAACTCTTGATCACACAGATAAAACACTAGCACTTAGAACATTGACACTTTTTACTTCGCCTAGCTTACTTATTTATACATTACAAAATCGAGCCTATACATGGGTAAAACCATGGGCCGACATTCCCTTACATGTTACATAAGCCCAAAACCCAAAAATACCTAAAAAGGGGTCGATATCCCACGATATCCTCTTCGTCCTGCGCTCTGCCTTCGACAGCCTATCGAAGTCCCAAAAATGGGTCAAGTATGATCAAGAATCCTCAAAAATTAGTCAAGGGCCAATACTTTGAAAGGGTTTTTTATGATTTCGCTGGCAATAAAGGGAGGGATACTTAGGGATATGGAGTCAAAATTATGAAAACAAATGAAAGCATTGACTGGTAGGTAGAACTCTCCAAAGGATAAAGGATAAATGAGGTAATGAGTCTGATTTATAAATTGTAATTTGCAGGGTGTAAGAAGAAAGGAGAACAAATAACTGCACCAGAGCATCAAATAAGATGAATTCTGACCTATTTAGGATGAACTTAACACAATTTAATTTTCTTAAGTCGAGAGCATCACAAGATGAATTATGGACTTTTAAATATACAATTTAAATAGGATACAGTGAAAATGAAATCAAGAACACAGGAAATACATACGAAGAAAGAAGATGAATATCAAACCACCACCATTATAATATTTTCATAGAAAGTTAAGGACATCTTCATGTGCATTCCATTTAGATTCAGAAAATTACATTCAGGTTCCAAATAGCTATATTTCATGCCTTTTCACTTATGCCAACCCCCATACATTCATAAATCCTAACATTTATACAAACTCAGTTCCTTCAGTTTGAAACCGATTACAATAAAATTAGAAAGAAAATGTTTCGGCTTTAAACCGATTAAAATAGGAAAGAAACCGTTTCAGTTTGAAACTGATTACAAAATAGGAAATAATCATTTTAGTTTGAAACCGATTATGAAAATAGGAAAGAAACCATTCACAAAATTCGGGGTTCGACGATTTTGGTAGTTCGGTCCTTTTCTTCTCCCTTTAACTCTTCTTCGACCTTTCATGTGATTTGTTGTCCTTTATTGACATCTGGACATCATCTACTAGGCCCTATAAAACTACATTTTGTCTTACCCAACCAGACTATATCCTTCCATTACAAATCAGAAGGAATGTTGTAATACGCCATATCCTTTATCAAAATCTTCGAGTCAATGCAAGAAGCATATGACATGATTGAAAGTCCAAGCTTGACTGTTTTGAACTGACTCGGAATCTAAAAGTTGGTAATGAGCTGGTCAACTAAAGTCGCTCCTTTCAAACTCTCCTCCAGGGTTTCAATATTAAAATGATCCATTCTGGACTAAGTCAAATGAGTATTGTATTCTTCCAGGTCATACAGTTTTCCCTTGCCATCCCAAAATTATAGAAGACCTTTGATAAATAATTCTTCAAATAAATCTTTAAACTCATGTACACTCTGCTCCATCTATGTTGCTTTAGTTTGAACTGATTTCAAAAGGTTATGCTTGGCGATAATCCTCCTAGCCCAAATAATCAATGTAGTTATGTCCTTAACTCCAATGGTTTGAAGGTCTGCAGTAGGAACATAGTAGAGTAAATTTATGACGTTATGGGCCCATTATGATGGATTTTTCACTAAGGTTATGTTGGCATGTTTACAGGAAGAATGTGCTTGTCATTTATGGCAAGAAAAATAGTGAACCAAACCTCAAGAGTGCAAAAGATGAGAAAGATCAAAAGAGATAGCGGTTTCTAGAAGTGCAGATGAGGTCCAAGAGACAAAATCACAAGAGGAGAAAAGGTAGAGACCCGTGAATACTTAGAAAATATTCTAAGTCAGAGAGATCATAAGCTTAGGAGGAAGAGAAACAGTGGATGTTGGATCACCGATCTAGAGGACCAAAAACCGTTAGATTGAATTAATGGAAGGATAGGATAAGAAGGGTAAAATGGTCGAGAATTTGATTATCTGAATTCCCGTCAGTTGTCAGATCACTTTAGAGTGGAAGGACAAGATAAGATAGAAGAGTTGCATCATAGACATATCGATCCATCTATCTAGGATCATCATCGATGAACAAAATTTAGTTCGGGTATAAATATGCAAGGAGGTTAAGCTTCAGAAAAATCTCACTTCAGATTTTTCAGTTTGAGATTTGAAAAACCTGAAGCCCGGAGAGCCAGAGAGCTGAAATACATTCTTGACCATCAAATCATCCGAATAAGATCACAACTGTCATATCGTCCAAAGAATATCTCAAGTGTCAGATCATCCGAAGTGAATATGGGTCATCTAATTTAGAGCATCAGTTTGAGATTTGAAATATCTGAAGTTCGGAGACCCAGAGAGCCAAAATATAAGTCAGATCGTCCAAAGTACATCTCAGTCAAAATATCATCCGAAGAAGATCTCAAGAATCAGATCGTTCGAAGTGAATTAGGGTCATCTGATCTAGAGCATCAGTTTGAGATTTACGAGGATTCTGAGCCTGATGAAATTGAAGAAAAATTTGTGAGAATACTAAAGAAAGGATCAGGCAAGTACCAAGGCAAGTTTCCCTTCAAATGTTTTAACTATGGAAATATAGGTCAATTTGCATCTAAGTGTCCACACAATAAGCAGGATTAGAATTCTGAAGGTGAAAATAAGTACAAACCCAATAGATTTGGTAAAAATAAAAGTTTATGTGTAAGCAATGATGACTCTTCAGAAGACACATAGAGTGACTCTTCCTGTGAAGATAAGGTTAATGAATTTATGCCTATTTCCAAAGAGGATTATGATAAAAAAAACATAGGAAGTGATGTTGATGATAAATAATCTTTGGTTGACTTGGAAGGATATCTGAATAGTGCTCTAGAAGAAATTTCTAGACTCATATCTAAGAAGAAAAAGGAAAAACAATTATTGATACAGTTCGATAAAGAAAGTAAAAAACCCGATGAAGACATTTCCCCGCTAAAAGTGGAATTAGAAGAGGCAAACAAAATAGAGGACATTCTAAAAAAATAGTTATCAGAGAAGAAGGCAAGATGTGAAGCCTTGGAAGAAGAGGTAGTAAAAACCTGAAAAGAGATGGAGAAGTTTAAAACATTGTATCTCCAAAATCTTCCAAGCATTAAAGCCTTAGAAGAAATAAACGAAATTCTGAACAAACATAGATCTTCTTTGTTGAATACTGGTTTAGGTTATGTAAATGGTTCAAGCAACAAACAACCAGAAAGCAA
>CBVK0100799950.1:0-10647 GCA_900067695.1 Picea abies
TGTAATTGACCAAATCCCCTTTTGCAGATTGGTCAAACCCTAAATATATTATGCAAATTGAGAAGTCGGCCCCCAGGGAAATTAAAGTGGTTTTAACCACTCAGAAAGACAAGTCGGCCCTGCCCAACGAAGAGACACCTTTTTAGCACCTGCCAGTTTGTATAAATAAATGAATCCAACGACTCATTTGTTCACTCACTCAACTCACTCATCTAGGGCACAAGTATTGAAGGAAGTTGTAGTTACCAGTTGTAGAAAGAAGGAAGAGAGAGAGGCACATTTCTTAGTAGAGGATATTCCCTAGTGTTTGGTTTATTGTCTTGGCATTGTATTGGCTATCTATATTAAGGAAGTTTTTGTTGGGTCTTCTCCCCCATGAGGGTTTCCCAAGATAAATGGTGTGTATCTTGTGATTGTGTTTCTCACAATGATCCTACCTATGCCATTGTTATCTAGTAAATTGAAAAGAAACTTAGTAGTTGCTCTAAAATTAACAATACAAATGGTGCACCTTACTTTAGAAAAGAAAAATCCTAACCCTAGGCTCCTTGGATAAACTCCACCTACAAATAACATGCATACACCTCGCCTAATGTCTAGTAAACCACTATTGTGCACTCACTTCTACTATGCCTTCTCTTAACCACCAAAAGCAAACCTGCGCAAGATCTAAGGTTCGAACTAGATCGCCTGATATGAGTTGTTGTTAAAGGAGAATCACTCAAAGCAAGTAAAATCTAACACTCCCTATTTGACAAGAAGGTGTTTTCCCCCAAACCAAATTTCTCCCTCGACATCTCAAACTTCCCCTTAGCCAAGACTTGGTTAAAATATCTACCCCCTACAAATCTAAAGGAACATACTCAAGAATCGTTATTCCCCTCTAAACTATGTCTCTAAGGAAATAGTATCAAATGTAGCTATGCTCTAAGTGATCATGAAATATTGGATTCTCAAAGAGCTTGACGAAACTCTGAATGTCACAATAGACAATAGCAGGCTCCAACATGTCATGGATCAACTTTGCAATCAACTTGTGAAACTATATGGCCTCACAACAAGTAGGGGAAGCTACCATGTACTCTATCTCTGTTGAACTAAGTGTAATTGCACCCTACTTCAAGCTGAAATAAAAACCAAAAGCACTCTTCCTAGCACTTACATTCCCTACCTAGTGAAAATCAACAAAACAATGCAATGATAACACACCATCTCCCACATACCTCATGCCATAATGAAGTGTGCCCTTAATGTATCGAAATACATGCTTCGCAGTTATCCAATGAATCTGTTGCGGTTCAAACATGAAATGGCTCAAAGTGTTCACTACAAAACATATATCAAGTTTAGTATTCACAAGATACATCAACGAACCAATCAACTACCGATACACAAAAGGATCTTAAATCAACAAATAATTTCAGATTTGGCACCACAAGAGTGGCCAAGGTTTTGTAAACCAACATCTGAAATCACTTCAAAGTCTCTAGTTCTACCATGTACTTCTCTTGCCAAATAAAAGCCTCACCTTCACCTACCAAACCTCAAGGCCGAAAATGTAATTCAAAGGTTGATGTCCTTCATATAAATTCGCCAGAAAAATTCTCCTTATACCATGCAATGAGCTTCGCATAACCACTGTAAGGGTCAAGTCACCTACATACATAACCAAGGCAAGCATATCATATTTATAATGTAAATAATAAAAGTTAGGATCTACAACGGTCTTGGTGAAGCCAAAAGTCAGTAAGTAATAATCAATCCTTGAGTACCATGCACGTGGTGCTTGCTTCGACACATACAGGACCTTCGTCATCTACACACATGGGTATCTCACCCATGCACCTCAAAATTGCTCGATTGATTAATTTACACTTCCTCCTCAATCATAGCACTAGGAAAAGCAAATTTCCCATCCACCCAATATAAAGGCCAACCAAAAGTTGATGCAATAGACCTTATGACTTTGGTAAAGGTATATCTTGCAACTGAAGCAAAAGTCTCATCATAGACAACTTACTCTCCCTAGGAGAATCCTCTTGCCATAAATTTGGCCTTGTACTTCTCTATGCTCTCATCAATCACGTGCTTGATCTTGCACAGCCAGCCACTTGGAATCAATGCTGGAATTTTAAGTTCATAACTTCATCTTGAATGTCATTTTGCCCATTTTGAACGTTTTTTTACAGATTGCCAACCGTGATGTGGAGAAACTTATCCAACTTGTAAATTTTATAGCTTAGTTAACAAAGTACTTGTCATTTTCTCCAACTCTTACATTAAAGGTTTGATGCTTGAAACATTAAATATTAACTTTCAATTAATTTGTAAAACACCTTTTGGGTGGGCATGAAATTCAAATATAATGAAAAGATTGTTTAATAGGAAAAGTGTACCTTTTGTTCCATTAGAAATTTGGGTTGTTGGAGTAAAGTGTTTTCAGTTCAATGGTAAAAATATTGTAAAAACGTCAATTTGTATAGGTTGAAATCCAAAAATAAAATAATCACAGGTACTTTTATATGAATTTATTTGCTTGTCCCTCGCATCAAATTTGATTACAATATTCCTATAATTCTTACTCTAATCGATGAAATAATGGTTCTATGAATTATTTTTCTTGCACTAAGTTTATCTATATTATTCCCCTGGATCTAACTCTTAATATGATTGATGAAATAACTATTCTATGAATTATTTTCTTGCACCAAGTTTATCGATATTATACCCCCGGATCAGGTGGTAGGGATGCAAGCCCATGAAAGGACAACTCCTCAAGATACTCGTACACCTGTCACCCCCTTGGCCCTCCCCTGTACACCTGAACCCTCCCTCCATCATATTTAAACATGCATACATGGACCTGAAAATTTCTAAGGAGGCTTACTTGCCTAAAAAGAAGATTTTGGCACTCCTACTTTCTCTAGTGCCTCATGCAAGGTTTGGGTAAGCCATCTCAACTTCCAGGCTGAAATAGATGGTAAAGAGGCCTTTGTTCCTTCACCAAATCCTTGTTGATTTAAATCTTATTTCTCTTCTTTCTAATCATCCTTTGGGCCAGCAAGCTTATTTCCCTCCTCCACTTCTATAGGAGGCTCCAGAAACTTCGAAGACCATGTTTCCTCGTAAAATTTAAAATTCTTTGCTTACCATTATCTTTCATTATGATGGAATATATTTTTGACAGGCCTCGGAGGTCTCACTGTAATCAACAAACACAACATCGATACTTGAAGGTTCAAATTTATCTTCTCGTCAAGGACATGAATATAAAAAGGACAACCAAATACACAAAAGTGTGATCCTCGAGGCTTCTCACCAGTAAAGGCTCCTCCTAGTGGTCTTGTCATTCGATATCTTATGAGGACATCTATTTAGAATATAGACAATTGTGTTTCATGCAAGTACACAAAGACTCATGGGCAAAGTCATGTCATAGCTCATTGCTTTAGCAGTGTCTATGATGGGGCCTTGTTCTTCCTCTCTAGAGCCCCATTTTGTCACAGGTTGTAAGGCACTATCAACTCCCTCTTGATTTTTGCTTCCCTATAAAAGGGCATCAAAATCCTTGGAGATGTACTCTCCTCAATTACCGAAACTCAACACTTTGATATTCTTACCCGTCTAATTCTCTAGCAAGTTCTTGAACTCTTGAAACTTGGAGAACACATCATCTTTAGTCTTCATAAGTAAATCCAAGTTTCTTCTAGAGGAATAATTGTAAGTCCAAGTTTCTTCCAGAGGAATAATTAATTAAATAAACATACTACAAACTACTTGTCAAAGACATTGATGACAATGGTCCACATACATACGAATGAATCAAATCAACAATCTTTATTGATTTGTGCTCACTACCTGAGAAAGCATTCTTCGCATGTTTGTCAAGTGCACGGATCTTGCACACCCAAATTTTCTTGATCCTGAAGTTTGATCACTATTGCCCCATATCCTGAAAGAGAGGAAGAGCTCCATAGTGTAGGCGACCCAATCATTTGTGCCACAACTTGCACAACATGTCACTATCAAAGCATCATGCTTTATTGAATATACTAGCAACCCATTCACACATGCATCTAGCCAAAACTTGACTAGGATCATCACTATGTTCTCCAAAGATCACTTGTTGATCACCAAACTCAACCACACACTTTAGATCTATCATGCAAGAAACTCAAAGAAGATTCTCAGTAAAACCAAGAACGTAGAAGACATCAAGCAACTTGAGAACACAATATCAAGGCATGCGATAGGAGACAATTCCCATTTTGATAACTAGATAAGTGGCATCATCAACCAACTCCACCTGTAAGTCATCCTCTCATTCCCGAAGTTTGTACAAAGCCTTATTATTGAAGGACATGTGTATGGATGCTCTATTGTCCACAAACCACCCTACAACAAAAATGGTGTTAATGTAAAGGCATAAAACCTTGGAGAAAGTTGTCTCTACCTTGAATATTAACTCATCCACTACAATTGAAGTGCTTTTGCACTCCCTATAAACTGCTTTTGTTGTCGCTGGGCTTTCTTCTTCTCAAGACACTGAGATGCATAGTGGCCCATCTTCTGGCACTTGAAACACTTCATATGACTGTGTTCTTTCATTCCTTGATTTAAAGAACCTGATTCTTCCTCCCTTCCCTTCTCAACTCTTCTCCTCACCTTTCCGATGAGGCAAGGTTTTGGATCTCCTACACTCTAGCTATGACTATATCTTGCCTTATCTCCTCTATGACTATATCTTGCCTTATCTCCTCTTGGATGAAACATCCCAAGCAAGGTTTTGGATCTCCTACACTCTAGCTATGACTATATCTTGCCTTATCTCCTCTATGACTATATCTTGCCTTATCTCCTCTTGGATGAAACATCCCAAAGCCTCTCAAAGGTGGGCAGGTTCTCATGAGCATAGCCAACCTGCATAAAAGGTTCTCGAGGTACTAAGAACCTTCGCAGTGCTATGGGTACTAACTCCTCATTCTCGACTTTTTCTCTGATAGCTAAGCATCAACCTCTAAGCTTGGAGAGCTTCATAAGTAGCTAACCACCATGTTTGTGTTACTCATGTGGGTACTAGTGAGCTTGTTCCTTGGGAGCATCTTGCAAGAGACATTAACACTCTAGTAAAGAGAGATCAATGCTCTATACATCCCTTGTGTCGATTTACTCGCAATATGAGGAATTAGGTGGTCCTTTGATGAATGTGGTCAATTGAAAAGTCAATGCACAAATATATTACCATTAAATTGTCTTTCTTTTGTTATGATCCTATTTGCCTTGGCAACCTTATTGCTATGCTCAACAAGTTGTTGGGCATCAATGCGAACAATAGCCTTCCCCTCGACAATGGTACATAGATCAACCTCCACCAATAACATCTAAAGCATACAGTTCCAAGGAATGGAATTACAGGTTGCCTATAACCGACCACTTTCTTTGAGAGCAAATACATTTGTCGTCCCTAAAATCTCCTTGATCATACCTCAAAAGAACAAATCAACCAACAAAACAAATCAAATCAACTACCTATCATGAGTGTAAATCACCTCTCACAAGCATAAACAAACACACTAAACACTAGAGTTTCTCGGGCATTTCACCCACAACCCTTCATAGATCCAAGTGCAAATCTCAAGCATGGGTCACTCCACTGGAGAATTTTTGGCATCACCTGCTGAAATCCTCCAGCAACAACTCCCTCTCACAAGCAACAACCCTCTCCATACACGGATCAAAAGATCTCAACTATAAAACTTTGCTATCGTGTTAATTTTTAGTACATTGTAACCAAATCTACACTCTTAAAACAAATACCCTAAACTAGAAACAAAAACTATGTTTACTCCAATCAAAACACTGGATAAAGGAATATTATATCTAGAAACACATCAATCTGAAAATCAAAATAGCAATCTACAATTACAATAACCAATCACAACATTCTCTATTAACTTAAAGAAAGAATTACAATGCTCAAAATTCTATGTAAAACACCGCAGTGGTGCACCTCATCTCTCTTTTACATAATAAGACAGATTAAGGTTTACAATGAATGTGGGTATCCTTGCAATGCACCTTACCTAAGGAAAGCAAACCCTAACCCTAAGCTCCTTGGACAAGGCACCCACATGCATGAGTACTACTATACCTCAAGAAGTGTGCCCCACTACAAAAGAGGGATATGCACCTTCCCTTGGGATCTACATCTTCCAAAATTAGGACATGCATGTGCCTCCCAACATTAGGATCAATGCCATCTAAAGAACCTCACTTGATGTCTACTAAAACATTGTTGCACAAGCATTAGAACCTCTCTATTGTTGGTTATTCATAAGAGATGATATTGTATATGAATGAATATCTTATTACAATGATGAGTGTTCCATATATATAGAACATATGAAGACCATCCATGAAAAGACGCATCCCTTGGATAATAAATAACTACATATATATACACATATATATATATACTTTGTATTATAAATATCATGTCATATATATATATATATATATATGGAAGAATGTCTTCTCGATGTTGTTCAAACATCAACACTCCCTCTTAATGAGGGAGACATTCTTTATCATGCCAACGCTTGTCTCTGAAGTATACAAACTTCACTCTAGACTCATCGAATATCCATAGTACAACATGACTTCACAACCAATGCATCCAAGGCCTGTGGGTAGCTAAATATCATGTCATATATATATATGGAAGAATGTCTTCTCGATGTTGTTCGAACATCAACATCTACTACAACTCCACAAGGGAACTAAAGCAAGAATTGAACTTGTTGATATGCATCACTGCCAAAGAAGGATCACTTTAAGGAACATGTGAAATCTAACATAAACCTAGGGGGGAGCAATACATTTGGGGAAAATGTACGCCAACAAGTTTTGGGAGAATGACAAAGTACCTCACAAAGATGACACTTTCAAGAAAAAAGAGAGCCCGCGTTTCTTTTTATGGCAAAGGGAGACCGCTTTTTATGGCAAAGGGAGACCGCTTTTTATGTCAAAGAAAGCGGCCATGGGATTTTCGAATGTGGGGAAAGGCAGGGGGTCATGTGTAAAAATGAAACAAAGATGCTTATGTTGGGGTTTGCACTCATCATCAAGCCGTTCATGTGGCCTAACCCAAGTGTGGGAGGTTGCTAGATGAGATGGGGATACAAGTCAAAAGTAACCTCCCAGAGAGTCATGGAAAAAAGCTCATATTTCACTGACATTTTCTTGGGGACAATGGAAGAATAAGAGAGGGGAGGAATCAATCGTCAAAGGCATGTGGTCTAGGAATCAATTGTTGAAGGCATGTGGTGTAGGAATCAACATACTCTCCATCAAAGAAGATGGTGCACAGGGAAATATAGGGGGTCAAGGTAGGTGATAGAGAAGGGGGGAGCAAAGATGGAGAAGGCTAGGAGGACATGGTCCACAAGGGGAAGGAGTGAGACTAAAAAGTGTCAAATGTGAGGGAGAAACCCTTGGTCGGCCAAGACATAATCAACCACACCAACCCCTTCGCTATGAGAGAAACAAGTGTAGCCCCTCAAGTCAATGTAGCATGGAAGACCATTCAAGAGCAATAAATCATGAGATTCCCCAAATTGTGGAAAGTGCCTCCTATACGATGTAAGGGATCCAAGACCATCATCTAAAGTCATGTTATGGCCCATAGTCCTCAATTCAATCTCCTAAAATCAAAGGGCATTCTCAGATCTGTCATGGAGCAGTGCCTATAAAGCCCTACGACGAACATTGAAGTCTTCAAAAGAATGACCTCCCCGAGAGTAAAGTAATGAGAAATATTTGTATATAAGTCGACAAACACATCCTTATCAAACTCACTATGAAGTGAGATGAAGTAACAAACTGCAATGTAATCTCGAGGTAAGTGGAC
This sequence comes from Picea abies, assembly GCA_900067695.1. Classification (NCBI taxonomy): domain Eukaryota; kingdom Viridiplantae; phylum Streptophyta; class Pinopsida; order Pinales; family Pinaceae; genus Picea; species Picea abies. Next base: position 7,910 of record CBVK0100799950.1, read on the forward strand.
ACTTCCTGAAACTCAAACCCACGAGAGCTTGGAGTGCTCATTAAAGGCTAACATAGAAACCCTCTCCTAAAGAGAGTCTCTGATGAGACATGCAACTCCTCATAAACCTCCCACGCTATCAAAATGGCGAGTCTCGTGTTTGCAAGACAAAAACCAATGACAACTTTAGATCATATGTTATCTCTGCTCTAGGCTCGCGTATGTCTAAGTGAGAAAAAGGAGGTCACAAGTCCCAAGCAAATCAAAGAAAGTACCTAGAGAAGAACAAAATGTGCCATTACAAATCTAAAAGCAATAGAAATGGTGAACAACCCCCCTCCACACAACAACACAACCATCATTTAGATAGCCAAGGACGAGACCACCCAAGAGGAGTAAAGTCCCAAAAAATTGCTTTCAGATGCCAAATGACTCGCCACTTACCCTATTTCCTACTTGCCATAGTCGATTCTTTGGATTGCTTGAGCTCGGTCGATTGGTATCTTGCAAGGTCAACATCCATGAAGATCCTCTCAGAGAGGGAAGAAAGTCATCCATTAGTTGGAGGGCTCTAAGACAATCCCCCGGAGTCCTAAATGAGATGAAGAATGTCGAGTTAGTGCCAAAAAAAGCTCGCTCAAGAATGATATCCTTCAAATCAAAGGCATCATGAAGGAAGGAAGAGACCATGAGCATAGGGTCGAAGAAGTGGATGAGGGCTTTCCATGCACCGAAGGTTGAGCTCCCTGACCCACCTCTAATACATTCCCCTGTGATTTTGGCCTGGACCACCTCTTCAACTTCAACAAGCAAGGAGGCCTTCTCTTGCACCTTGTTCCAAACCACTTATACCCAAGATTTCATTTCTTCATTGTACATGTTGGGATCTATCTCTTCTTGCAAGTTTTTTAAGGTCAGAGATTCCAGATTGCAATGTGTAGGTTTCCCCCGATGGGCTTTGGGGGTGTCTGTTTCCCTAAGTCTTCATTTTGGTGCCCAATTATTTCACATTATGGTTTTCAAAACTTTCCCCACTATGCTTGTGAGATCGATAACATTAGATTGTAGCATGTTGTTTTCAAATTCAATTTGCTCCATTCTTGCTAAGATGTTTTCAATGTGGCTTTCCCAAATGAAGAAATCTATTACGAAAGTCAAAGAAATATCAACCATATGCATGGTTGTGAGGGTGTATTTCGTTTGTTGTTTGATTGACGTTTGCCCCACCCTACATATCAATCTTTCTTATTGGTGAGAAAATTGAGCAATCTAGACCTCCATGGTATTTTAGTGCCCGAAGGGGCAACACTGGAGATGAGCTAGTGTTGTTCGAGGTCAGATTGATCGCAGGTGAGGAAGAGGGGAGCAAGGACACACTAAGGGAAGTTACAAAGGTATGGAAAGAAGGTCAATGGTGCTAGGTTTGGTACAAGGAAGTAGGGAAGGACGAGGGAGAAGAAAGGGGCTTTACATGTTGTATCAACACTTATCTCAAAACTCATTTGAGCCTATTAAAGTCAACAAAATTTGTTTTGATTGAATAGATAACTTTTCATCTAAACATAGCCAAATTAACTCAATTTTCAACATTATAACAAGAAAACAATAACACTAAAATATAAAAATAGCAATTTATCTTACTTTCCAACCTTTCTGTTTAACATTGGTTTTTAGGGTCATGGCCAAAGCTTTCTAAGTATTATAATTCTAATTTAGATTGGAATTGAATAAACATTTGCAGAGTGTTTCCTTTAAAATGAGGCTCCTTGCTAGCTATTGTGACCTTAAGCAAATGATGGTAAATCTTATACAATGATTAAACTATGCCCTCTCTTAGTCTAGTTTGACACTAAACCATATTTAAGGAGGTTGTTGGATTGCCTAGTAAGAACTCGCCTATGAGCATATGGTTGTCTATGTTTCCTGTGGGTGTGTTCTCCTAGTGGTCAACCCTAACTTTTAGACCCAAACCTACCTTGATTTGCTCTCCTATCATAGATGTGCCCTACCCGTGTAGGTTTAGTCTATATACTTATACTCACTAATATATTTATTATGGCCTAAAATCTTTATACATGGGATCACCCCTCCCAATACCAAATCCGCATTATCAATGACATTTAAGTCATATGTTGGAGATACAAGATGTAAGCTTCAAAGTGTTAGTGGTGAACCAAGCTCTATCGGCACAATGGGGATACATAGAGTGCAACATTAGAATCTCGCCTGAATGAGTGCAAATTGGTGAGTACTAAACTCAAATAGAACTAGGCCCAACAGGTTGCATAACTTAAAAATCGTCTAGATGAATAGGATTTGAATATTGCATAACTCAAATAGGTATTAAATTACAAGATTACAAAGTTCGAACTAGTCTCTAAGGTGGAAAAAACTTTAGTAGAGATCTTAAAACTTGGAACAACAACCCTTGGCCCTACATCAGAATTTTTCAAAGTTTAAACAAAGTCCATCTAAAAGATATAATCCCCTCTTTCAAGGAAAACACAACAATTACAACTAAAAATCATAAACCTTGGAACTAAACAAACCAAGATTTTGCACTGACAATATGAAACTACAACTCACCAACAACCTAAGTTACCTAACACATCCAAACCCCCCCCCATGTCGTATATCCTACATGTCGGACACGAAACAATAGGACATGTGTCAAACACGTGATTAGAACGTGTCATGTTCACAGGACACATGTCCTGAAAATAGGACACGTGTCCTACTCAGAAAAGGACTTGGACTCA
>CBVK0100799951.1:0-10647 GCA_900067695.1 Picea abies
AGGGTGGTTTGGCCTTCCTGAATTCTTCAAATTTATGACCCTTGGAAAGCTTTTGCTTCTTCTGCCTTCTTCGGGAATAAGAACTAGTTCTGTTGTTAGAAGAGTTTTCTGAACCGCTAGCTTCCCTCCCAGAGGAATCGTCCACCACTTGTCCTTTACCTCTGGGACGAACCTTTTTCGAGGTGATCCTCTTAGTGTGGCCACTGATATGACCATGTTTCTATATCTCAGGTTCATGTTGCATTTGTCTTTGTAGGTCGGATAAGCTCTACAGTAAAATTGCATTAATTTATGTTTGTTTCTCTTGTTCTTTCATCATCCTCTCATTGTTAGCCTTGCATCTTTGTAATTCGACCATGAGGCTCCTCACAATCTCAGCTAGATATAGAGGGGTCCCTACTACCCTCCTTTCGTCAGAATCTTCGTCTCTATTGCGAGAGCCCTCCCCCACTTCATGGTGAGTCACCATTCTATACGTCTATAATTTCTCGCAGTTGATCTTCCGCTTGTGTGAAAAATAAAAAGCGTTGGTTGTTAGTCAATGTTTATATTCATTTAGAACTAGTACATAATTCATATTTTTCACATGCACACACACAATAGGAGTTTTCATTCTTAAATTCGACTTTTTAATTGAGGGGGTCAAGATAAGGAGTTACTCATTTTAACAGTACTCTGAATGGAGTCTCTGCGCAACTCGTTCGTGAGCCCAAGCAAGCCAAGTGTTGTAACCATGCTCTGATACCAATTTGTAACACACCCACCACAGGGCTAGAAAATTTTCGGCTTTCTTTCCTTATTCTTGAGGGACAACACTCCCCGAGATTATAAGGAGCCTAGCGCAAACCCTCCTTTCCCTTTAAAGTCCCTCATATGACCATGGCTATGCCCACAGTCCTTACCGAGAAGGCACTTCTGCTATCACGATACGAGGATTCATGAGGCAAGTGACCTCTTTCTCTCTTAACTTTCGAATGGCCAAAACCCGAAATGGACCTAACCGCTTATCGGGATTAACAACAACCTGAAATAAGTTTGGTACTCTACCCTTTGGGGTTTCCTCCATCAGGATTTCGGGATGTGCGACAACAGGAGGTCTCGTACCTGGCTTTCCAGGGAGCTGAAACTCCGAAACCTACATACATGTATATATATCACTCAGCCTATTTTGGGGTTTCCTCCATCAGGATTTCAGGATGTGTGATGACAGGAGGTCTCGCACCTGGGTTTCCCAGGAGCCAAAACTCCGAAACCTACATACATGTATATATATTGCTCAGCCTATTTCGGGGTTTCCTCCATCGAGATTTCAGGATTTGCGACAACAAGAGGTCTCGCACCTGGGTTTCCCGGGAGCCAAAACTCCGAAACACCAAACTCTAAATATGCTCCACTATTTCCGGGTTTCTTCCATCAGGATTTCAGGATGTGCGACGATAGGAGGTCTCACACCTGGGTTTCCTGGGATTCGAAACTTCGAAACACCAAACTCTAAATATGCTCCTTTATTTCGGGGTTTCCTCCATTGGGATTTCGGGATGTGCGATGACAAGAGGTCTCGCACCTAGGTTTCCTAGGAGCCGAAAATCCAAAACACCAAACTCTAAATATGCTCCACTATTTTGGGGTTTCTTCCATCGGGATTTTGGGATGTGTGACGACAAGAGGTCTCGCACCTGGGTTTCCCGGGAGCCAAAACTCTGAAACAACAAACTCTAAATATGCTCCACTATTTTGGGGTTTGTTCCATCGATATTTTGGGATGTGCAACGATAGGAGGTCTCACACCTGGGTTTCCCAGGAGCCAAAACTCCGAAACACCAAACTCTAAATATGCTCCACTATTTTGGGGTTTCTTCCATCAAGATTTTAGGATGTGCGATGATAGGAGGTCCCGCACCTGGGTTTCCCGGGAGCCGAAACTATGAAACACAAAACTCTAAATATGCTCCTCTATTTCGGGGTTTCCTCCATCAGGATTTCGGGATGTGCGACGACAGGAGGTCTCGCACCTGGGTTTCTCGGGAGCCAAAACTACGAAACACCAAACTCTAACATGCTTCATTATTTCGGGACTCCATCCATCGGGATTTCATGAGTCGGGGGTTTCGAGACTAGCGAACACATGGGGCCCGCACTTAGGTACCCCAGGTTCCGAAATACCGAAATATGATAACTTTTCCACACTCTATCTTTCAGGATATAGCAAGTCAGGATTTCAGGACTTGCGAGTAAAAGGGATCTCTCCCTTGGATATTCCGGATGCCGAAAAACTGAAATATTGGGACTCAAAATCCACGTTAGACCATTTTGGGGTTTCTCTAATCGGGATTTCAGGACTGGCGAGTACAAGGGAATTTACCCTTAGGTGTCCCGGGTAATGAAACACCGAAACATCACAACTCATCCATGCTAGTTCATTTCGGGGTTTCACTAATCGAGATTTCGGGACTGGCGAGTACAAGGGAATTTACCCTTAGGTGTTTCGGGTTCCGAAACACCAAAAAGTCCTAACTTATCCACATGTCGTCATTTCGGGTTTTCGTGAATTGGGGTTTCGGGTCTTGCAAGTATAGGACAACTCACACTTAGGTACACCGGGTGTGGAAACTCTGAAAACTCATAACTTACCCACACACTAGCATTTCGGGATTTCATATGTCGGGATTTCTCGAGTCATGAGGACAAGGGTTCTTACCCTTCGATCTCCTGGGTGCCGAAAATCCAAAATGCTTGCCGGCCACAACGTGTACTCTACAACTAGATGGTCCAGGTACTCCCATGGGTCTTGGGATCAACGGTCCAGATTTCTTCACTACTTACGAAGGTTAAAAGGGGGTCAAGGCATTAACGCATGTGTTCCTTCATTCAATTTAATGGTCGTAACAGACCTTAGATCCTCCGAAAGGATCTCATTTGTGCATTTATCAAGAGAAAGGATATCATGGGTACCAAACCATCGAGAGGTCCTTAATTCATCCACACACAGACATTTCGAGATTTCACGGGTCGGGGTTTCGGGACTCACAAGTACAAGAGGACTCGCACCTAGATACCCTAGGTGCCGAAACGCCAAAATGTCCTAAGTCTAAGAGGACCATTCTCTCTCTCGTGCAGGGTTTTTTAGACTTACGCCATAAAATCCTCCACCAGATCCTTGGATAAACTTTAAAAAGGGTGTCCCTGTGGAAGGATCTATCCAAGGCATTACTTGAGATAAGATAAGGGAATAGATTTCCTAAGAACAGACTTGAATACTGAATCAGTTCAAAATATACATATATACAAATATATACGTAAGTCATATATGATCTTTCCAATATAAGCATGCAACCACCATTTCTGATCAAACACCATACAGTCATTAACTCATGAGGAGCCTCTTCACCTACCAACCTGGTGAGTAATTCATTTCGGGGCTAGCGAGATACTCTTGATCTTCGGGCTAGTGAAGACCAAATACAGTATTGGTTTTGGTGGAAGTTAACACCACCATTCCAGGTGCTTTCCACCACCTTTCATCAACCATCGTGGTCTCTTTTCAACACATCCCCCTCCCAACAGTCCTGCAACATATATTGATAACATTATTTACATTCGTCGACCTTTTATAGTAAGGTCCATTCAAAATCACACATTCACATCTTTGAGTCTACCATGGTTCTTGGCTAGTATAGTTATTTTTACAGACTGGGGGAAATAGGGTGTTACACCAAGCCTTGCACAAGGAGAAAAACTTCCACACAGGTGCAAATCCCTTCTTGGAACAATATTTTCTCAAAATTTAACAATGAAGACTACCCTAAATCTACTTTGCATAGTGACCTACAACTTAAGGAAGTAAATGATGCAATTTTTCCAATAAGAAAGAGGTCCATGCTACATTTTGTCACTTCCAGAGCACCTGTCATGCCTTGAATATAATTGGTGGAATGGGTCATTAGTCACACCAAATCCCAGGATTGTAAAATTGTGAATGAATAGGGAGAATGTAGAGGTCCCTTCCTCCCTTAGGATATGGCTATTTTCTACAAAATTCCATACCTCAATGATTCCCTTACCAAGGATTTCATGATTTCATTATATGAGCATTATGAAACCAATAAAATATTGAACATTTGGTGGAAGGAAGGCATAAAATTTGTCAAGCAATCTACCAGTAGGTATGCCATCTCTGGGTTGAGGGAACCATACATGTATGTTATGATCCTATTGTGTATATTGTATGGAAAAAGAGATTACTCCTAGTTCTCAGAATTTTGTTTAACTTTGGGTTATTATGTGGAAATTTGGGGTAGGAAATTCAATCTAGGAGGTATCATATTTAAGAAGCTGAATCTGAAAATTCCTCAAGCACAGTCCCCAAAACCTAGAGACCTTCCCATGTTCCACATGGTCTCATTTATCTTCGATGTGTTTTGTGCATATAACAATTTCTCTAGGATTTCAATGAGTTGGAAGATTTTTGAACCACCTGTCCATGTGTATTTTAAAATTATCTAGGAAAATAGCTACAAAAGGTTTTATCCCCAAATTTGTGACTTTTCATTCCTAGGATCTATTTTATTGTATTTGAACAAGAGTCTCCTAGACTATCCAAGAAAGAAAAAAAATCTTAAATTGCATATGGAACTAGTACTTTGAGGATAAACACACCTACTTAAGGATTTATGGAGCCATTAGGCCAACACATCTATTACCTATGTATGTACCCGATATATTGGTTATCGGGGAAATTTGTTATCAAGTTATCATGCAAGTATTCAATGCCACCCTTGTGAAGGATAAAATTAGGTTATTTATCCCCTATAAATTTCAGATAGGTTATTATGTGTTCAATGACACCAATCATGCCAAGAAAGAAGGACAGGTACACTTAGAATACAAATTCATGGTAGGGAGGTATAGAAATCATGATCCCAAAGGACTAGCTCCAAAGCATGTAGAGAAAGTAGTATTTACTTGGCCATATGCTCATGAAAATTGGGAAGAAGAAATGTTCACCGAAAATTCCCAAGACCGGAAAGAGGTGGAAAGTAGAAGGGAAAAGCCAAATATAACCATGTTTTTCTCTCTACCTATAGAGGAGAAAATCAAAATGGTGAATCTTGGGGTCTCCTCTATAAAAGGTGTTATTAAAGAGAAATGTGGAGGAGCTCATAACAAAGAAGGATCAAAAATCCCTACAAGAAGAAAAAGAGAGATTCCTAAAGGAGTAAGCCCAAGAGAGAAGACTCCTAGAGGAACAATGAAACAAATATGAGGAAGAGGAAACACATGAAGCACTTGTTGAATAGAGAAGGAAATAATAAAATAAATAAAGGGAGCTCAGATTCATTGAAAATAGGAAGAGAGATCAAGAGGAATAGGATCCACAATGGGAGGATGAATTGAAGCTGAAATGGGAATAGGAAAAGTATGATGAGATAAAAATAATATAGGAAGAAGCAAAGAGACAACAAAAGAAAGAAGAACTAGAGCGGTTGGAAAAGGAAAAGGTAGAAAATGAGCAGAAGCTCGAGAAGGATTAGAAAAAGCCAACCACTTCTATGAATCCTTCTGAATTCATTGACCTGATAAGAGGATAATATAAATGGGGAGAATCTATTGTCCCCATTGTCAATGAAAATGATAATACAGAGGTAAATCCATCTAGCCCACCGAAGGAGAAAAATTTAGGAGTAGAGAAATATGGGAATGAGCAGGATGACAATTCCCATCCAAACAAGAATAACTCCTCTCATAAGAACAAAGATAATACTTCATCAGATAGTAGTGAGGAGGATTACATCCCACTTGGGAGGGGAATATATAAAGGTTGAATCATTTGAATATCAAGGGGGAAATACAGGTGGTCAAAGCATTGAACTTGGTCAGGATGGTAAGCATAAATGCAACAAGAACAATGACATTGTGAAAAATGGTGAGCTGCAAAAAAATAAAAATAATGAACATGATGAAAATGGAGCAAGCACAAAGCATGATGATAAAAACAAGCATGACACTAACACCATCCTTGAACAAGTCCAAAAAATAATGAAGAAACCGATAATCCTAATAAGAGTTTACTATATGTCTCATTAATTCTAGGAGAAAATGCAGAGAAGGAGACCCAGGATAAAACCTAGGAAAATGACACCAAGGAAGAGAATTACAATCATCCATAAAAGGATGTATGGGAGGAATCACCAGCTAAGGAACTCATTAAAGACCCTATATCATAACACTTCTATACTCCTGGGAGTTTGAGAAATATATTGTCTTGGGGTGATCAACCCATCCCAAGATCCAATTGAGGATGTGGATGACTTAGAGTATTTTTCTTATGATAAAAAGAAGAAATATATAGTCAAAAGGACTCATGGAAAAAGGAAAGTTACACTGGATAGTGTTGTGTTGAGCACCATAGAGGAAGTCATCATAGACACCAAGAAGGATAAGATGAGCTAACTCTACTCAACAAGATTAGCCATCTCACATGCTTCTTCCGATAAGGAAGTAACAGAAGAAATAGAACTAGAGAAAGCTAGGGTTGAAATAGCCTCTCTTAAGCACCAAGTTCAGTATCACCAAGAAGTTGGGGGGGTAAAAAACATCAAGAAATACCTACTGGAAGTACATGATAAACACCTTAAGGTACAAGAAGACTTAGTAATGAAGGCAATAGCTTTGCAAGAGGATTCTTTGTTGTTTGGGATCACCCATAAGGATGTACTTCAGTGCGTTGAGAAAGGAGCCAAGGCCTTGGAGAAAATTGAGTTCATCCAAGCAGTACATAAATAAAAGGGTGCATAGGACAACCATATAGAATTGTTATCAAATGAATGATTGGATCAAATGTACTCAATAGCTAAGCATTGGGATAATATTGTAGATGAGACCAGAGATAGAGTAGATGAAGAATGACAATGTTGCAATTGGGTCTAGGAGAAGTTGAACCAATCAGTGGAAGACCTCCAATTGCCAACGATTGGATTCCCTATTGAATTTCAGTTGATTGATGAGGTATCAGTTGACTTGCAATGATCGACCGACGAGTATAAATATCATATTGACCAAATTTCCACTATAGAGAAAGGGAATGTGAAAAGATATTTCGTCGACCAAGTCAGGCTCATAGATCAGATGGAGTAGTTAACTAGAAAAATGCAGAAATACACTCTTCGATTCTGTGACAATAAACACAAGCTAAGTATGCCTATAGACCAACACAAATTCCCTTTTGGTGATAGTTGTACTAGGATTTTCAAGGAGTGGGTCGACTGTGTGGACGGGCATGCAAGCCCGAGGACATCCAAATCACTCGAGTCATCATGACTCGAATTGTTATTTATCTATTTTAAGTCGCTGAGGTGGAAATATATTTTAGTTGTTAAATTTGCATAAATAAGTAGGTACACCTAAGATCTAGGGACCTTTTGTCTAGCAAAACAATTTTCCATTTATTGTAATTAAGAATTATTTCTATAGCTAATGGTGAAGCTCCACTAGATCCTGGAATTGATTCTAAAACCAATTGTGTGATCTAGGCTTGCAGTGTGGATTGTTCTACATTTGACCTTTCTTGCATTAATGTCTAGTAAGATATTTTGTGACCAAGTTATCTTGTAAATGAATGCTACTTACATTGATTTTTCATCTTTTGTTTAAATCTGCATGTTAATATACTCTGAGGATTTAGCTATGATGATTAGTAAATTTAGAATTACTTCTTTATAGCTGACACACATTTAGCCAGGTTATTTGCATGCACATGTGATGATTGTTATATAGTCTTTCTAGAGAATTATTTTTAAGGAGAATATATGTATCGATTTACTTGTTATTTGTTATCATAGTTCTTTCAATAAGTTATCTTTAAGAATAAATTTGTTATTCTATGTGCTTTATTTTGATAGATTGGTTGACATAACTACTTCTTGTGAACCATCCAATCATAATTGTCTTCTAAAATTTATGAGAAAAAACCTTTCCCCCAAAAAATAGAAAAGACCAAGTGAATAAAACCATCAAAATCTTAAATCCCATCGAACTATTATCAGACCATTAATCTGAGGAATCACACTATTCCAAAAGGAGAAGATTCTAATTGGGCCTCTTCTTCAAGTGTGATTTCTATTGTTGAGTTAAATGGAATCCACCCCCCTCAACACTTCTCTCAAGATTAAATTTCAAATTTCATCATTGGGAGGTACATAAATTCTTCCATAAGATCATAATAAACTATCATCATCCAACATATATCCTTCCTATTTTATTAATTTCATCACTTTATTCTCGAAGTCCAACTTAACTTCTTTATACCATTCATCTTCTAATTGTAACTTCAATATATTTTCTTGTAAATTTGTCTTCAATGGAGGAATCAAGAAAATATGTAGCCTATTACTTAAAGCATCTACCACTCTATTTATTGTTTCTTTAGTGTATGATATATTAAAATCATATTCACTTAATAATTTTTACCACCTCTTTTGTCTAGCATCGAAATTACTTTTCCTAAATATATGTTGAAGTCCATAGTGATTTGTCTTCAACTCAAATATCTTCCAGCTAGGTAATGTCTCCAAATTCTTAATGCATGTACTATAATTGCAAGTTTTAAATTATGCGTTACATAATTCTCTTTGTATAGTCAAAGCTTTCTCGAATCATAGGCAATCACCCTAAATTATTGCATGAGTACTCCACCTAATCCTTCCTTTCATGCATCCTTGCATACTATAAAATATTGATCCATATTTGGTATGTTTAATCTAGGAGCAATCACCAATAATTATTTAAGTTTTTGAAATGATTCCACACATTTCTTGGTCCACAAAATATTCTTATTCTTATTCTATAATTTTGTAATAGAATTCACAATCTTTGAAAATATTTCTACATACCTTCTATAATAGCCATCCAAACCCATAAAAATGCATTCTTCTTGTACATTACTAGTCACTAACCATATCATAATTGGTTCTATCTTCATTGGATCCATTGTGATTCCTTCTCCTGAAATTATTGGTCCCAAATAGCCAATGTTCAATTTGTAAAATGAACATTTAGAAATTTTACCATATAACTTATGTTCTCTAAGACATTGTAGTACTTGCCTTAAATTCTCTTCATGCTCTTCTTGTTGGTCCCTTTGTTTTGATAAGCAAAAATTGCACAAGCTATTTTGGAATCAGACAACCGACCAAAGGAAGGAACAAAAAGCAGAGGAAAAGAAATGTGAAACAAGAAATAGTTGGAAGGACAACACAACACCAATTTTGGGAGAAAGAGGCTGCAACTGAATCAAGAAGAAGAAAGAACTCTCGGGTTCTCAACCAGCAAGCTTGGATCAAATTATACATATATGGGTTCAATATGATTGTAAAGGGTTGATGTGGTTATTGGGGTTGTTGTTGTTGCTAGAGTCATTGTTGTTATCATTCATGTTGTTAGTTTATCTAAGTTCTGAGTTCTGGGTTCAGAACCAGACTGATAATGTAATAGAGTCATATAGTATTGCAGTGTTGGGAAGAGCAAGGGACTGAGATAACCTTGTCTTACAGTAGCACATAAGCACTTTCTATTATATTTGACATGACCAATTGTATCCGTAACTCAGTCTGATCTTGTATTTTGAGGAGAAAGATGTTATATGATAATACAGTGGGAGACCCAATTTTTCTTGAAAATATCTCATGTATTTAGTCTTATGAATATATTTAATGCTATGTTATCTTTATGTCTGATATTCTTAAATGGTTATCGTTTACATGTGAATGTCATCGCAACTCTGTTTTCTGCATTCTTAGTTAGGAAATGTTCAGGACTGCAATAGGTTTGAGCTATCTTGTGCATGTCCGATATGAATCTTGATACTTCAAGGATATACCTGATTATTCTCTTTACCCTTCCCTTTCCTATTCATCTTGGTTGCACTTCAGGTGAGACTTATGCCCTCTTGGGAAGTTGAAAATGCGAGCACACTAGACTACATCGGTACCTGTTGTTGGTACCTTGATAAGGACCCTAGTCTGATCACTTTTGAACCAACAAAATGGTTTTGTTGCCGAGACCTGTGTTTTAAAAGGGAACCTTCAAGGAGAATGCTTCTGTAGATCTATAGATATGATATTTGGCAATGGTGGGAACAAAATTGTGATTCCTTTATATGGATTCTACAATAGATTCTATCTTTTACTCAAAAAGATCGAGTGATCAGTATGAGATATTCTGGGTAAAATTCTCGAAAGAACTGTTCCATTGGATAGATCGGCTACAAGAATCTCCATAATTCAAAGAATGTGCCAAGAAGACATGTATGTGGGACACAGAGAATATCGCAACACTTCATCGGTTGGATCACCAGATTACGCGAGCAGTCAATTTCTGGGTTAACATGACTCTGGAAGGATATATCGTTGAATTCGCAGCTGAGAATCACCAATATTTTTCACAGGCGAAAGAAATTTTCAGGAAAGGTGCATGCATAAGACTATTGAGGGAAATTCCCCTATGGATTAAAGCATTCTTGATGTAGGAGGGGATGATAACTATTCCCTCGATTGAAATGGCAGCCTAAACACCTATTGATGAGTTTAATATATTTTGGGACATCATGCATATGGGAATGATAAATGTTTTCTCCTTCTCGTAGCATAGCTT